>JAUZNC010045225.1:0-16570 GCA_034780395.1 Vannuccia rotundouncinata | reverse complement strand
ATAATTTTAAATTAGGCTGTAAAGGTGTAGGGGTTTTCCGTCAACTTGGAATTCCCAAAACTATCAATGTCACAAAATTTTTTAAATTTTCAGCGAATAGAAATTCAGATAACACGTTTTTGAAAATCTGAAATTTAACATACTGTCAGTAAAAGGTTAATTAAATATTAAAAACAAAAAACTTTAAACAATACAGGGCTATAATTATATATCACTAATTTTTTATTTTAGTTATGATACCACTGGAATGTATTGGCACCCTCTTGCATAAAATCCTAGATCTGACCTTGATATTTTCTATGGCAATGGCATATATAAAATTTTAGGCAATTCCTCTTTGTTTATATGAAAAAAATTAGGCTTTGCATGCACAAGATCTGTTAAATTTCAGATTTTCAAAAACATGTTATCTGCAATTCTATTTGCTGAAAATTTCAAAATATTTGTGATGTTGATAGTTTCGAGAAATCCAAGTTAATGGAAAACACCCTACACCTTTACAGCCTAATTTAAAATGATATAAAATATTTGGGTATTCACACAGTGGATGAATAAACAAATATTGATAAATTCAGTTGATTACATTGTTCTTTGTATTAAAAATACTAATCATGAATTTTATAAATTTTGGTTATTAAAAAAACATAAATAATTTATATTAGTTTAGTAAATGTATAAAACAATAATAAATCACAGTTTTTCCATATGTGCATATATAAATATATATAGGATTCTAAGTCATATTGTTATACCTACCCACTATTGTATTGATAAAGCATTTTTATTTTTAATTGTGATTGTAAGTAATAATTCTTTATTTGAAAAAATCTAATATTTTATTTGAAAAATGGAATCATATAATGAATAATATACTAAATAAAATATATGCATATACCTAAATATGAAAAATTGGAACAATATGATAATACAGAAAAAATATTCTGAAATGAAATAGGATAAACAAAAGAAATATAGAAAATGATTTTTATATTATGCAAGCATTAGGTTATTTGATTTACTGTCAGCAATCCTCTAGTTGAATAGCCAAAGCAAATTGTAGACACATTTTGGGTCTCTTACATTTTATTCCTATAAATGTCTAGTAAGGATTATTGCAGAAATATTAGTTGTATATCTGCTACTGCATCTGAAGATTGGACAATGTTATCAGTTATGTATATACAAATTCTATATCATATTATAACAATATTCGGGTAAAATACATAAGGATAAAAATACTTTGAGTAAAATTTGACAATTTTATATTTTACTTTATTGTATTTTACCTGTATATTTTAATTATATGTTTTTCTGATACAATTCACCATACATTTAGTAAATGTATGTAGATTTCTACATGAAAAAATATATAAATAAAAGTTTTCTAAGTTTCCTAGATTATGCATATTACCTATATAAAATATTTAGCTTTGCACTATTCAAAATTATAGGAAATGATAAATTTATTGTTAACATAGCAAGTATTTTAACACTATTATTATATAGTCATTTACTACAAGCAGAAGATATAAAAGATATATGTCACTTGTGGTAATAAGTATGTATGACAATATATATATTGAGACATTAAATACTTTGTAGGTATAGGAAAGGTGCATAAAATATAAGGCAACCAGAGTATACTAATCTAAAAATAGAATCACAAGCTGTGATGCAGTGTGAGTCAAATTTTCTACTGTATCAAACATTTATCACCCATTAGGAAAAGGTAAAGGCTAAATTTATTGTTAAATTTAGATGTTGTCCCTTACATGTTATGCATGCAATTGCCATAGAAGAAATACATGACTATGCCTGTCAACCTGTATTTTTCTTTTCTATGTAAATTGCATGCTCAAGATTTTAGCTATTTCCTATCTGTTTATATAATTGGGCTCTGCACATCTAACATCTTGGAAAAAATTGCCATAGAAAAAAAATGTGTCAACTGGCAAAATACACTCTTCTAACAAACTTTTGCACAAACCTTTTTTTTAATATAATATTCAGTGTTTTGTCGTACACATGTCATAAATACAGCAGTCAGTTAATTATACATTTCTTAGAATCGCTAATTGGAATAACATTAAAATTTGAATTATTATACAATATTTTGATTTTTTTCAAATACTTAATCACATCAATATTTATAATACATACTATAAATAGAAACAATGTTATAATACTGAAATATTAAATAATATGAATAAAATGTGGGTAAATTATTGCAAAGAAAAGCTACGATATCAAAAATATACAATACTTGAATTTAACGTTAATTTTAAACAAATTACTAATTTCTTAATATATTGAATTGTTGTTTATCAAAATTTTTCCATACAAATAGAAAAAAGAATTAAAAATAAAAGTATTAAAGAGTAATATATTGAATATAAATCCTACTTTCAAAAAGTTCGTTAACATGGTTTTCAAAGACCTCCAATATATTTAATTTAAAATTATCCAAAATCTTGCAAATTAAATCCGCTTATATTTTGTAATCGTTTTTGTTACTGTAGATCTGTCGCTTACTAGTTTTTCCTTTTAAAATCATTTTACGTTAAGTGATATTTTTCACATAAAGATTAATAAAAAAATATATTAATAACGTTACATCGCGTTTTTTCCAGCTTCAATTTTCGCGATTTTTTAGTGAAACTGAAGTTTTATTCCTTTTTTAAGGTAATTAGATGCTTCGTCTTTCATGCAATTCCAGGACCACGAAAAAATGAATAAAAAAGGTATAGTGTAGACACTAAACAAAGCCTGAAACCCCAGTTTCACGGAAAAAAAACTTGAAAAAGTCTTTTGCGCAGTTTAAAATTCCGATAAATACATTATCTTTTTATAAAACTGCTATAACTATAAAATAAAACCTCTATCGAATTAAATGGCTTCCCAACATAATGCTCTCCCTCATTAAGATCTTATCACCGAATTTTTGTTCAGGGGAACGTCGTCACCAGGGTTTATCAGCCAGCTTAATACTCCTCAGATCTTATAACTTATGATTTTTATTTAAAGATTTGTTTTTCGCAAGATGGAAGTTAGCCGTCGCAACATGGTATTTAAACTACCCGCAACAAACTACCCGCACGTGGGTGGTGTTTCTTAGGATTATAGGGGTTGTATGGGAGGGGTTGAATAATGCGGGTGGGTGAGTATATATACTCAGATGCAATAAATTTAAATTAACAGCAAAAAAAATTATTTTATAGAAAATTCCATATGTGGGCGAGTTTTGACTCGAACGAAAAATGCAGGAAGAATTAAAAAAAGTGTGCGAGAATGACCATCTTACCGATCTGTTTCGATAAAAATCCAAGTATTGGTAAATATAGTATATTTAATTTATATTTCCAAAATACATAATACATAAAATATATTTAAAAACTAAAAATTTATTCAAAATCTTATTTGTATATTTTAATGAAGATATTTACTATTTTTCTCATTCTAACAACTATCCAATAAATAATTTGGAAATATAATATAATCAAAAAAAAGATGAAAATAATAATATAAGCGTTTATTGAAAGGAAGGCGAAAGAATTTATATTGTACAGCAATCTGAATTTCAGAATAATTATAAAAAAATAATTACAACATTTATTCTTATTATGTGGAAGAATATTATAAGATAGATATAGTCTCTCTACTTGCCACTTTCGTCAGATATGAATTTGAGTAGTCGTTGATGGGTGTGGCGGCAGTGGGAGACCAAGTTTTTGTATCGCGTCCACTTGATACTTTCTTCTTTTTTGGAGCAGGAGCACAATCGTTTCCCATTAGGACCCCTACATATAACTTTCAGTGTTACCATATAGCGTAGGTGTGAACAACATAGGTTGAGTAGCAAATTGTTAAATAGTAATAACTATTATTATCCAAAATGGTAAAAGGTGTTTTACGTCATACTACAAAAGAAATGATATACCATAAATTGTGTTAGCTTTTACAAAACTATTTTCTGATTTGTGCTAACTATCGTATAGGTATTAATATGATTTTTAAAAACGTAGATAGCATAAATCATAAAATAGTTTTGTAATTGAGCTAAAATAATTTATGGTATATCATTTCTTTTGTGGTATGAGCTAACACACTTTTGGACATTTTGGTTAATAATAATATTGCTTTTTTTGTTGAATATGAACATTAAAACCATTGTTAGCAATACTCATTTCTTTTTATGTAAACCTCGAATTCGAAATATATAGATGGTATAGATGCTTTAAAAGGATCGTTTTACGACCAATTTTAAATCAAAAACTAAGCAAATTTACATTTTTATTTCATTTTATTTTAATTCTGTTTAATTCTAATGCATATTAAAAAAAATATCAAAATTGGTTGAAGTTTAGGGGTAGTCTGAAGAAGAAGAAAAAGAATTACGAAAAATGCCGATTTTTGCCGATTTCTACGAAAAATATCAACGTGAAATTTGGAATACTGATAAAGTTGCGACGGCGCTATATAATCCAATGCATATAAAATTATGTCGACACAGTTTTTTTATGATGACTATGTAATTAAAATGCCTAGTTTGTGCTTATGAAGAAATGGCAGCTGGAAATAGAACCAAATATGTAAATAAATCTATCATCACTTTCTAGGTCGGTATACTGCAATGTATAAGAATTAGTAACTTTTTGAATTTGGGAAATTACCTCCGGTAAATTAGATATCTAAAAAAAAGCATATAACGTTTTTTATTTCTTGACCGATGATATCCAAAATTACAAAAAATATATATCTAAATGTCACCTATATTAAGTCAGTTTTAAATTTAATATACCAAAACTCCATAAAAATTTTATTTTAAGACTTAATCAAAGTTAATCGAACTAATTGGTCCAAATTGTCATCTAATAAAATGATACAATTGTGATTTACAATTGAGTAGAACTATTTAGGTTACAAAATTATAAATACATATATTTGTATCCTAAGTAGAACTGTAATTTAAAACCGTATTTTAAAATCGTTATTTACAATTTTTTATGAATCTTTATATGATCCACTTTTTTGAACTATAGCTGGGACTATATAAACAGATAATTATACTTCAGTATAAAGTATTTCCTGATTTATAATTAACTGTACCCATGCATGGTAGCTGCAAATCATCTCATAATATAACAATGCTAGATTTCTTAGTTAAATAGATAGTATACTTTATTTGTATATTGAATAAGAGCAATTGAAATATTAGATAAACTGTTTATTGATTTAAATGGGAATAATAATAGAATTACGACAAAGTAGGAATAAATATGCGAAATATAACTATAATAGGGGCATAGAAATTAAACAGTGTAAATTGAATATATCAATTACAAATAATTGTTTGTAACATAATAAGAACGTTCATAACAATCAAAATTGGGATACATAAAAAGTGTTTCCATTTATTCTGGTCACTTATAAGTCTAAACTATGATTTAAGGGGCTCTTGTCGAAGATTGATAGTTTGCTCCGATGCAAATCGGAAAAGGCAAGTTCCCCGAGTAATCAGATGCAGGACATTATCTTGAATGTAGACATCTTTTGAGATACCAGTCTTTCCAGGGCCATCTCCACTTAATTTCATCTCCTTTCTGAGAACATTAACAATGTCTCCATCTATGTACTTAATAAAGCTGTTGTTGTCCTTCAGATTGTACGTGTTCACGTAGATTCTCCCGCTCAATTTTGTCATAATTGAGAAGTCAGATTTCAATTCCTTCTCGGTGATTTCCAACACAGCGAAAGCACGATGTTTGGCCGGAACATGAACCTGACTATTGATACCCCAGGTCAATTCTTCCTCCTTGGTCTGACGTTTTGTACCACTGACTGCAATTTCACTGCTGAAACCAACAGAAGCTTCAAATATACCACCTGGGATGGACAACTTCAACTCGGTTTCAAAGCCGAACGTATATCCTCTGCTTCGCTCAATTTCACAGACGGAACGTGTCGTCCTTTCCGCGTGGAGACTGTACTCTTGTGGAAGGTTGGTACTATTCTCAAAAGTTGTACTAAACAAGTTGTGATTCTTGGGTGTTTGAAAAGCATCGTCCTTCTTGTCGTACTCAGTTTTCTTGTGGTCGATTTCAACACGATCCCATTTGATGTCGTAGGAGATTTGTTCTGGTTTAAGTTTTTTATCTTCATTAGTTGCTGACAGTTTAAACATAAAAACAGCCCATTTCTTTATATAATCCTCCAGATGAATAAACACACCCTTTTCCTCGGTTTCCATTTCCACAGATATTGCAGAAAGTATAGCAGACGTAAGCTGAATGAAAGTGTTTGAAGAAGCGCTTCCAATATGAATAAACAGAAAACGTTCTTACTATATAATTCATTACACTAAACGGTATTTCAGGTGATAGCAACAATGAGAGTAGGTGAGTATACAAAAAGGTAAATGAATTGAGATGATTGAGCCAATTAGATTCTACAATAAAATAAACAAGTGCAAATCTTGTTTTTAGAAAAATCTGATGCATTGTCATTATTAATAATATAGTGGTGTCAGTGGCATATATACTGTAACTAAAATACTTTCTTCTGAATGAGAAAATAATTTACAAATGAGATAAACACTGTTAAATATAGCCTAACGTGAAAATTGCGTGAATCAATTACATATTAATTAATCTTAATGTTTCATAATTGTGGGACAGTTTTCCAATTTAAAAGTATGATTTTTTTTCTTTTTAATTATTATTTATTCAAACTTTTATTTGTATCAAATAATTTTGAAGTTTAATTCTTAAATTCAATCACTTTAATATACCATAACACATTATCCTTGATTTTCTAAAAATCATTCATTTTTATCATCTGAAATAGTATATTTTCATTTACAAAATACTTACAGGATATCTTTAATTCATTACTAACAAACACTATGAAGCCATTTGAAAATACGAAAGATACATTTTTAATTTGACATTTATTCTCAAAAATATTCAAGAAAAAGTAAATTTCTTTCTTATACAGAAGCGAAAGAATATCCAATTTTTACATGACTATATAAAGATAACTGCTATCCCAACAGTAGAATGTGTCTATATACATAGATCATAACAATGGTTTGTGTCACAACAGTGGAAATATGTGTCTATTATATTAAACATAGTTCACTTCTTTTTCTTAGGGGGGTGAGGAGTATATTGGTGTATTTAGAGATAAATTTGAATTTAAAATAACGGAAAATGTGGACAAATTCGTTGCTGGATATACATACAAAACATTTATTTGTTTTAAATCCAAAAACAAAACTATATTTTTTTCAGAAAAAAACACTATATATTATGTGCCAAGTTTTTGGGTTTTGGCCTATATAAGTCACAACAGTGGGATGTGTCTATATAGGTTAAATCTATATATTATTAAATTTGTGCTAGCATATATGTAAAAGACAAATTGTCTATTACAAATAAAATTAGGAAAATGACTGTGATAGAAATATGGGATATATTAGAACTTAAAATAATCATATTTATATAAAACATTTTCGAAAAAATGATCATAGTCTCCTCAATTGAAACTTCTTTTTAAATATAATCTACCTCAAAAACTATCGAATGAAAATCTGTATCCCTACCCTTATTTCATTAAAAATATAAATTTAATGAACTTGGAAATTTTAACTGGAAGGCATTACTCATATTTACACTAATTGAGTTTTGGTATAGATAGCTACTATTATTAGCCAGGGATAGTTACTATTATTAGCCAGGGATAGTTACTAATATTAGTAGTTGCAAAATTGTATTGATTTTTGATTCAGTAATACTTTCTGTGCATCATAATTTAATTGACAATAGTAGCTAAGGCCTGCCTAATAAGTATAGTGCTTTCATCTTTCTCAGCAATTAGTGCTTTCATCTTTTACTATATACACCTAACCTCCTGCGCATTTTACAGAACTGCGTAATAGAAGCGATTTGTAAGTAACTACATAATCTTTATTTGAAATTTGAAAACGTGTAATATTCTATAATTTAATACGCACTGTTGACTATTTAAAGTTGTAAATGTAAAGTCTGCTTTTTTTACATAATTTTATGTATTGAAATAATATATTTGAGACCAATTGCACAATTACATAAAATACAGATTCGCACTTTTCAACTATTTTTTTCAGAAAAGTAAATAAATAATCTCTACATTTGAAAGAACACAATTAACGCCATGGGAAACTCACAAAGTTAGTATATAATATAAATGTTATTATTTTCTTTAATGTTAATTAACCTTTTTATGATTTTAAAATTAAAAAAAAAAATATTCAATTAATTGTTCTAATACAAAAATAAAATTACAAAATATTAACTTAGTCATGATGACTATATACATATAGGAACTCCAAAACCCTTAATTCTCTTGATCAGTTCAAATTTATGTATTTCATAATGGAACAAAATTACGTTTATATAAAATCGGTACAATCTTTTATTAGATACTTCAATGAACCCACATTTCGTTTTGATTAATGCTTCAAGAAAAAGAGGTCGGAATGGTCTTCAAAAGGTTCTGAAGCGACCTTGGATAACTGTAAGTTTTACACTTATGTATACTGACGGTTTAGCTGAATACTTAATATCTAGAAATACGGATTTCTTATAATTAACTTGTTTTCTAAATGTTTGTTAAACATGATATCGTAAAAACCGCGTTTTCATGTAAATTTGTGTATTATATTTAGTTAACATTATTTTAAATTACACAAGTAATAAAGAAACAAAATCATTAGGTTTTTTGTACAATAATTTACACATAATAACCACCGAGGTCGAACTTCATTTTTCAAACGCTCTGCGCTTCATTGGACCAGATTTATGTTTCAATGTAGGGAAAACGAAACGGTCGCTTGTGTTTGTGTTCGGAGAGCAAGGAGGTTGTTTGATCTGAGGAACATTTTGCCCGCGAGGAAATATGTTGTGTTCCTTGACACGTAGGGTCTGACATTGTCATTGATGAAAGACATATTCTCAAAGAGAATTAGATGATGTTGGAGTTTTAGAAATAGTCCCCTATCTCACGTAAGAAGGCTTTCTCGAACAATCTTGAAGTAGTGAGTACCTCGAAGAGATACTGCCATAATATTGGGCTCATTTGTCCATTTTCGACCAGTCTGCAGACGCCTCGAAAAACTACGTTTTATACGATACACCCTATTAATAGATCTCTTGCTGTCCACCTTCAGGAACAATCCAAATCAATACATCAATTATTTACATAATCTCATTTAGTCTGTCTTTAGTCTGACAAGTCAGAGATAATCTGTCTTCAACATAAAATCAATGTCCACACAAAACTGTTTGAACTCACAGAGTTTGTGACTTTTTGTTTTTCTGTTTCTTATGAGATTAATTTTAGTTTTTATTTAACAAAAATAATTTCAAGTTTTTCATGATAATTAAGCTTAGACCGAAACGTTTGGAAATCTAAGCAGCTATCGTTCAGAGAGAGATATTAGTTAGGTTCCTATGTTTTGTATTTTACGTCGAAATTGTAATTAAGTTTCACTTTGAGTATTTTGGTTTTCAGATTGATCAAAAAATCAATGGATGCACGTGTTTACATCGGGCGTGTAAGGAAGGGCTTTCAGAAGTTGTCGAAGACTTGATAAGGTGTGGAGCACAAATCGATAGTAGAAACCTCAACAATGAGACACCTCTCCACGTAGCTATTTCAGAGGGTCATTTAGAAGTAGAGGAAGTTCTTATCGAACAAGGTGCCAAGTTGGATATCATAAGAATCGGTGATAATTATACTCCTCTTCATCTTGCCTGCAAAAGAAGCGATTGTTTTGACTTTGCGCAGGTTCTGGTTGAACAAGGTTCCAATGTTAACTGCAGTGACATCACCGGAAAAACCCCGCTCCACTACGCTACCTTGCAAAACAACATAAAACTAGTCGAACTTCTGGTTGAACATGGCGCGCAAATCGACGTCACATTGAAAAATGGTTGCCAACCAATCTATCTAGCTTGTCAAAGGGGATTTGACGACATTGTACATTTTTTTATTCAACACGGTGCCAATGTTAATAGTCCTAATAAATTAGGGTCCACACCTCTTCATATCGCCGTTGTTAATGAAAGAATAGAAACAGTCAAATTACTAATTAAAAATGGGGCTGAGGTTGATATTAGAAAGAACAGCGGAAGTACGCCACTTTATATTGCTTGCCAGATGGGATTTGTGAAAGTGGCGGAACTTTTAATTCAGCATGGAGCCAATGTAGATAGCAGTAATAAGCTTGGTAGCACCCCTTTGCATATTGCAGCTGTAAATAACAAAATGGATGTAGCTCAACTGTTAATAGATAATGGAGCTCAAGATGATATTAAAAATATTCACAACAAGTTGGCATCTGATCGTGCACGAGAACGGAATTCATTTGATGTCTTCAATTTGCTTGCTCATGACGTAAGTTTTAATGTATATAAAATATGTCATTTAAAAAGATTAATATAAAAGGTTGTTTTCTTTAAGTCTAGAATTTCAACAACCTAGTCACCATATCACAGTTACCGTGAAAGAAAATATTTAATATTCTGAAACAATTCTTGAAATAACAATTTCAAATTATAACAAACTAGTGATTTTATAATTATATATTTACTTTTCAACAAAGTAATTTTACTTCTCTAAAGCTTCAACTTCTCTTCGTCTTCTCTTCACCCCAGTTTCTACTGCTCTTCGTCTCCTAATGTTTTCGTCTTCTACTTCACCAGGATTGTGTTTCTCTTCGTCTTGTCTTCACTCCAGCTGCCTCTACTTCTAGTGGTTAACTACTTATTTTCGTCTTTTATTACAGTGTTTATTTCGCTATTCTCAAAATGAACGAACAAATTTATTTAAATAAATACATTTTTTAAAATGTAACAAATACATATATATAATAGAAAACCCATAAACGAAGATAGCGCAATAACATTTGATATTCTGACTACTTATACATTAATATAAACCTTTTTGGATGAAATCAAAATATTTTTTTTGAAGCTTACTAAGTTTTTTTATTTTAATTTTTATAATTTAGTATGAGCTATCACGAATTTTGTCATTTCATGTAGGTAATAACTGATTTTGAATTTTACTCAAGAAAAGAGTGTTGACGTCGTATATAATCATTAAATATTCTGGTTCCTTCCTGCCTGTTGTAATAATGTGCCCATCAATTTTTGTATTTGGCACCACAAGCAATATTAAAGGCTATCGTTTTTGTTAATTTCTGTTAAAATTTGCAAAACTTTATATATAAAAGACTTCAGAAAACATGCTAGTTAAATAAACATTAAGATAAAAAGAAGTGTTCTAGTTAATTATGTATATATAAAAATATAATTGTGAAACGTATTCGAAACGGGATTTAAATAGAATAAAACAGAATTAAAAATTATTTTAAATATTTAAAAATTATATTGAATATTGGTATATTTAATATTGAATATGCCAAAAATTAATATGTATTCCTTTATAATTTTCAGGAAACCTGCGACATTTGCTTTGACCAAGTAAAAAATGTTACCCTCCCTTGTCTACACAGGATTTGCGACATCTGTTTATCAAAAATTGAGAAAACTAATTGTCCCTTTTGTCGAGCTTCTATATTACCGTGATTTCTACTTTGCAATTAATCAGAAGGGATACAATGTCATTTGAAATTCATGAATTCAACACTATTTTTTATAAAGCTATTATAGAAGTAAAAACACATTTATAAGAATTTTTTCTATCATGTAATAATGCATTTATAGTCATTTCATAACGTGGTTTGAATAAAAAATGTATTCAATGTTTATATTTGTATTTCATTGAATCTGTAATTATTTATTTTTCGTAATGTAAATATGAAGAAAATACTTTTTTTTTTACATACAGTAAGTTTTGTATTTAAATTTTGTACAAAAATTTATATTGATTAGAACTATAACAGTAACCTCCTATTAAGTCAATTTTCAGCCGTTCTGTGAAATTGGAAAGAAACAGATTTCAACTGATTTTGGTAGTCATGCGTGTCAGTTGCTGCTCAGGAAATTGCTGTTTTACCCAATTCTATATTTGAGAAAGGTGTATTTGTGGGAAATAGATAGTTTCGTTTTATTATCTATGGATTTTTGTATGGATGATTATTTGGGAAGATGTATCAATAGTATCTATTTACTGTTTTCAAATTTTGTATTTTCGAATTTGAATATTTTGTTTGACAATAAATTATACTAATTAGAAAATATGATTTGAAATGAGAAAGATTAGATTTAGATTGATAGTGCAAGCAAAAAAGTCGAATGCAATTTCGATTCCGACGTTTGGATGTTTTGTGTAAGTAAACAAATATTGTTTTAATTACAATGAATTATTTTCGTTGATTAAATCTGTCTTGATTGTTTGCTTTTGGATAATTAATTTCTTGAGCATGACCTTATAATCTGACAATATTTACAACTAATATTTATAAAGATACGCAAATTTTAGAAATGTACTAAACGATCATTTAAATAATATTTATTCAAATTTACAATATGTAAATAAATTTATATCTACGTTTATAATAAAAATGTGAAAATATACACAAAATTATATTATATTAATTCTACTACTAGCGGAATCTATCAGTAAGATAATTAATAATACTATATATTCAACAAAATGCTTATAGAGCTATGTTAGCAGTCGTTAGCAATATCTTTTCAGCTGGGGGAGGGAAGCACAAAATTTTGTGTATCTTTACATAAAATAATACACAAATGAAAAGAATATCGAAATAAATCCTAATTAACATATGTATATAGTATTTAAGATAAAAGTTCTGTTAGCAATGCATGATAAAGAAAGAGCATAGAAAAATTTGTGACACTTAATGAAGTTTTAAATTATTTTAATTAACTATAAATGTAGTTATGTTGTATGTACTCTATTTACCCATTTAATCTTGTCACCTACATAATATTACTAAATAATGCACTTCTCAATAAATATGGAACATTACACAACCTTATATACAACAGTAATTTAAAAATAGTTTAATAATTCTTATAAGAAATAAGATACATATACTATCTTTTGATCGATTGCTGTTGTACTAAATAGAACACATGACTTAGTGAAGATATATCGTACTGTGATTTGATTTCCATTTTAATAATAGGAAAAA
The DNA here is from genome assembly GCA_034780395.1 of Vannuccia rotundouncinata. NCBI lineage: Eukaryota > Metazoa > Platyhelminthes > Proseriata > Coelogynoporidae > Vannuccia > Vannuccia rotundouncinata. The sequence continues at coordinate 3,405 of JAUZNC010045225.1, read as the reverse complement.
AAGTTATTTTTCGGCACATTATGGTGATAGACTCATTTGACGTTGATTGAAGATCTAAATTGTCAGTTTTATCTTTGTGTACATTTAATATCATCAGGGGGTTTAGTCTTTCTTGACCCATTGTTCCTCTCCACAAGGTATGACTTAACTCTGTGTAAGGTTGAAAAGGATCTTTCTGGTGTAGCGTTGGTTGTCGGGGTTCACAGGATCTGCAGCTTCCAAAAGGTGACTACTTCACTAAATAACAATTTATGAGCTGGTGTGATCATTGTGAACTTTCTTTTGAGAAGTGAAATATCAACCTTTTCTTGAGCGAACAGTGGTGACAAAAGTTGTAGCAGTCTGGATAGTTTATCCTTCTTCAAATCCTCATTGTAAAATGCAGTGACAATGTCTTTCTGGTAAGGATTGTAGTAGTACAACACTTCTTTGTAAAATATTGTAGCACCATACAAAAAGGTCCCATTTCCAATCAAACGTGATTATTTTAATGAATTTTTTGATACAAAGTAAGAAAATGTGGAAATATAATCAACATAATAATTAAATGGTCTTGTATGATTTCGATTATTCTAGGTTTGTATTAACCTATGATAGTTTGTTGAAATAATTGAACCCGGATATGAAATGTCACTGGTATAGTGTAAATATTGAACAATCCTTGGTTTTACGTAAGGCCTAACTATAATAATTAATAATCAACCGAATAGGTACATGAAATGATATTGTTTATGTTTTCTGGCACTAATTATGAAATATAGGATTAAATATGGTTTGACTTCATATGTTTATTTCTTAACTACCTATTTAATTGTTGTTATAAATAATATAAATATGGAAAATAGTAAATTACATTTCAAAATGTTTATGAAAAACACAATTGAGATTAATTTAATTAAGAAACAAATTGCAACATATTATTAAATGTGTTACCTATTAATACCTACTACTAACTAATATTGCCAGTAGAATATTTATTTATTTTATATATATATAATTGCAGTATATAATGTTTTCTTTAATGTTTGAAATTAGTAATTTTCATACAAATCAGAATTATATTGTCAAATTATAATCTATTTATTTAAAATTAAATCATATAGTCAACAATAATTTTCTATACTACTTATTTGATTTCACTAATATAATGATTAGTATAAATAAATAATTAAAATTAGTCATTATTAAAAAATAAAAAAATATGAAATTTTATGGAGAATACAATAAATCTAAAATTATAATTCAGGGGCCGTGGATTTTTCTAAATAGTGAGGAAGCGAAAATTTAGGAGATTAAAATTTTATTAAATTTTCAAAATATAAGTTTCCGTGTGTTTTCCAAAAATATATCTTATAGGGACTTTCGTGCTTATTTTGTTCTTCTAATCGGGACACCAACTCTTATCGGGAAAGTCCTGATTAGATATAGTTTTCAACAAAATCTAAACACAATATCTTATCGAGACTGTCCTATTAGATATGGTTTATATAACGCATGAAAGTATATGTCCCGATATTATAAGACATATATTATTGAAAATATATATTATATATTTTATATAATGTCTACAAAATTACTGTTGCCGATCGTTTATTTAAAGTTAATTACCCCTTTAAACCCGGCTATCTGGAGCTAGTGTTGAAAATACTTAGTGTTTGGCACGCCTTTAGAAATGTGACCTTTTCCTCACTCAGCTATTTACATTAAAAAGTAAGTTAATATTAATATTTAATATAACTCCAGTATAAATTATAAAAATTAGGGATAAGAAGTAAATGTCTATAATCGCAATATTAATATAAGTAATATATACAATAATTATTCAAATTAAATAATGAATGTGAGTTTCTGCGGAAGCTATTTATTTTGGGTGGTTTAAATATTGTAGGGGCGCATATGGTATTGGGCCAAAAGGGTATCTGGCCCAATGCCAAAAAAATAGGAGCGGGGAGCAAAGATCCCCTGGTTACATAATCATTGGACATCACCAACGCTGAAATTATATATAAACCTTATTATTTAAATAAACTTTAAAAATTATTTTGCAATTACTATGATGTGAACTATTATTATATTATATACAATATTGATTTTTAGCATACATATAGCTAGAGGCAAATATGTTTTGCTTATCTATTATTAATAATTTTATCAATTATAAAAATTTGAAAAATTATATTTATTTGATTTGCACCATTTGTGAACTAAATTGATTTTTAAACAGTTGCAATAAGGTTTTATAAAAGCAGTTTTTCACTTTTATAGCTATATAACAGTTAGTATATTGTAAACAAATGAAAATTGGTTGGTCCAGCCCCAGGGAGAACATCAGAGACACAGACGAACAGAACATGTAGTTGATATCCAATTGATATAATTAAAGGTTGGTCTGCATTGTTGATGACCAATTTGTCAAATTTATGTCAAACCATCATAATTATGTGAAGAATTCTGAAAATACAACAAAAATATCCAAAGATGTCAGATGAAAATATTTTAAAATTATCGAAATTTTCCATTATATTTGATATTGATTTTACCATCATATGTGAAGAATACAGAAAATATTGACACTACAATCACAATGCTATAAATGAAACCAGATAGGTACCAGATTACATCCCTTGTAAAATTGATTGATAATTGAATAAAATTGACGAAACTATTATACACATAACTAAATTATAGATATTCAATGGAAACAGGGTTGCAGTGTCAATAGTTACAGTCGTTATTGACAGTGTAACTGCAGTGTCAATAGCTTTTACGTAGTTAAAAATGGTTCCAATCAGATAAATAAGATCATTTAAATAATTTAATAATATATAAATTTCAAATAAGTTATTTATATAGTTAGTATAGAGCCACTTCTGAACTGCTCAGGTTTATATTTCGTCCCAATATTGTCACTATTTAATTTTTTGTTAATCTTTTATTTTAGCATTACATTTGTTAACATTCAATCAAAAGATTAAAATTATTTACTTTTACTAGCTTTATTTTATATCAAGATCAACGTCATTTCAGGAGGGCTATAGACCACCAAAAATATTTCTAACTTAAAATCATTTTACATAATATATAATTTCACAATTTTTTTTAAGAAATCTAATATTTTAATAGATTTTTAAATAGAAGTTAAAAACCTCTATTTTAAAAATGAAAGGAAAACCCTTAATAAATATTATTTATATAAAAAAATCTTTTCTTAGAGAAGTAAACAATTATTCCCCAGTCAATAAAAATATATATTTTTAAAAGACATTATGACTACCCAGTGACCTGAAACATTGATAACTTGGAAGGAACCATGGATTTCTTGGATTTATTTGATTAAACTATGGATTCACCTTCAAAGAATTCAAAGTTCTAAAACTTGGAAGGACACTTGGAAAGTCACTTGGA
>JAUZNC010045214.1:0-15072 GCA_034780395.1 Vannuccia rotundouncinata | reverse complement strand
TTGTTTTGTTATAAATCGACATTTTGACAAAGACTACTTCTACATATTACATTATAAACTTTAATTTAAATCTAAATAAATCATAACTATTTTAAGAGCTTTATAGATATGACTTCATTTGATTTCTGTTGCATGACGCATTAATGGACCCAGCCCCAAATCTGTACTAAAAGTTATATCCGCATGAAGCCCAATACCTGTCCCCTCCGCCCTCGCATGTAGCCTTCTCAAAGCCCCCCTAGTCCCCTCGAGAGTACCCGGGCATCTCCCAACCCACTTCCCCCGGGGACCAAGGCCAATAACATGCCCGCTGCCATGACCACAAGTTGTTACACACCCTCCTCTGGAGCGACGCTAATACGCGGCCAGTCATTCCGTCTGTCACGTGACGACAGCTCAGTAGACGGCTGCACGATGATCGATAGTTCTGTACTCAGTCAACTTCAGGTTAGTTGAGGATTGTCGAGGATTGTCACGTGACACTTTGACGACCTGCCAAAAGTTGGTCCTGTTTATGAAATTAAATCTAAAAAGTTGAACTTTAATGACAAACATTTTTGAATAAACAATTCAATAATTTTCTTGTTTTGTAAAATTAAGATTTTTAGTAAAAAGAAAAAACTGTTATTTTAATCTAATTCCCATAGAATCTTTTCTTTTTATGTTGACTAAATGGTATGAATTGAAATGTGTAAAATCACAGAAACTTTTATTGTCATTTTCCTCAACGATGGTTTCTTTCAACTTTATATAATGAGCTTGCATGCTGGTTTTGCTATTTTCCTTTTATTTGATTCCTCATAACTTCAAGTTGATTTTCGCTTCCCGTAGTTTTATCGCTTTCAGAGAGGATTATTTATAATGCAATCGTTTTTTTATTCTAACACTGCTGATTGTGGATCAATTGCATGTACAAACTTTTTCTTTTGTCAAATTGTCTACAATTTAGGGAAGATCATTTTTTCTGAATTACATTTTGTGTCATAATTAAGTAATTTTTCGTATTTACTGCTCTATATATTATTATTTTAAATTATTCACTTATCTTTTCAAATTTTTTTTACATAGCCAGATTTCTGTAATAAATTTCCGATATCGAAGGACAGTTTTCAAGTCAAGAATATTAATATAAATCGTCATTAGGACCAATCTATTAATAAATACGCAGAATAAAATCTAGCAAGGATATCACCGTCGCCTCTGTTCATACACAGATCTCTTTGAACAAAGCTCCAACTAGTCCTCGAGCCATACCACGCAGCCCCTTGTCACCCCGAACACCCCGAAGTCCACTATCTCCTATGTGCTCGCCAAGATCTCCACGATCCGCAGCAGGCGGGTCCATTGCGTCCTTCATGACAACGTCATCAACATCAATTGACGAAATGGCACAGCTACAAGTGGGTCGCATGACCTAAATAGTCAGCTCATTTTGACCTTGACCTACTTATTGAACTGAATTACTTACCCGACCTACTTAACTGGATAGTGTGAACTGCATGATATTATTTAAATATAGTCAACAACCAAATATATTTACAACTGGTAATAAAACCAATTGGATAGCTGCAATTTATCGGCATGCATGATTCAGTTGGGACTATACATATACACCTGACCTTGACCTATTAATTCAAATTTTCCTCATAATTTTCTTTTTCATAAATATTTACGTTGATCTTTCTTCTTAAAGTGTATTATTGAATTTGGCTTCTTTTCTAAACAGGCTACTCTGGCCGAATATCAACATCTTCCCGATGAAATTCAGAGTCTCAAAGTTGTCCTTGAAATGAAAAACGAAGAAATTACAGAGCTTCGCAAACAAAACATGGAACTTGAACAGCAGGTATACACTCCCAAATACTAAAGTCAGACTGTTCTATTTATTATTATGCTATTTAGTTTTACCAACAATAATAGTCTTCTAAGAATTTGTAGAACTTGTTTGATAACATTCGACAGATATTGGAGCTGAAAGAAACGAAGAAGAAGGCTGCCCAACTCCAGTATAAGATTGAGAATTTGGAGGCTATAATCAATCTCAAATCCGACGGAGAAAAGTAGGTCATTACATGTTATATATTAGAAGTATAATAATCACTTTTTGAAAAGAACTTTTCACTAATCTATTAATCTACAAAACTATAATTTACCCGACACAACTGTGCATTAGTAGCAGTTTGTTTATCAAATCCAGACTTATGATATCATGTAATTATAATTATTCCGTATCTATAGAGAATATAATATAGACACTACTAAATATAGACCTTTGCTGCCTTCGTTATCAGACACCACATGTTTGCTCAAACCTTGTAACAGTTAATGTTTATATTTTATTGCTAGCTAGCGGATGTGTAAGAAATATTTCCTCACCAATTCAGGTTACATACAGGAAATCCATTGTACTATAAACTGGATACATTTCGGATGACCAGATTACAAAATATGCAGTATGAAAACAAACGATCAATCTGTTCACGATGCCTGAAATTGTCAAATATTATTATAAATATTATTAGGTTGACGTTTTTAATACAAATTAAATAATATACTTGTAATGAAATCATTTCAATTATATTCGAATATGGATGTTGAAAAGTTTCAATACCAATAACTTGTTTGGAGACTAATAAAAGTTATTCGTTTAAATGATACAATCATAATTGTAATAAATTTAAAGAATTACAATTAAAAAATAGTCTTTAGCTGATTAATCGATAATATCAAATGAATTTATAATCGATATTTTTTTAATAATTTTAATATAATCGATAATATCAAACCTTTTAAACAGGAAAATTGTTATCATCGATCGAACTTTGAATAAATATAAAAGTACAACAATATTAATAAAAATAAATACTTATTGATTAAATTGCACTTCTGAAACATGATTTTATTGATTTATTTTTATTCAATTATTCATTTATTGTTTTATTGTTTTATTGTTTTATTGTTTTATTGTCAATATATTCCTTCCTTTTTGGATAAACAAACACATGCCATCATTCTGGACAGTGTCAACTAATTTTATTTCTTCACAAAAACTATCCAACCGTTCCGCTGTGGTCACCTTAAATACACTTTTCTTGCAGACAACTGCAGGACAGGTACCAACTCTTGTTCCGCAAACTGGACCAAGAGTCCAAAGAGAAGAAGCGACTCACCCGGGAATACGATGAACTCCAATATCGTGTTCAGGAGGCAGAATTTCACGATCAGGTTCAAAGAGAGGAGGATGGGGAGGAGGGAGAGATGCCCAGGTGAGGTTATGGCTGTTTTCATGCTGGAACTGGGAGTTCATTATGTGATCATTGGGCCGATCACAGAATGCTTTTCATGCTATAAGGTTCTATATGTGTACTATAAACCTGACTGACAACTGCGATTGTTGAATTTAAAATAAAAAATTCATTAAATTGTTATTGTAATATTACTAATTATCATAATTTATTATTTATTTCATTGTGTTTCTATACTAGGTCAATTTTCGTCTTTTTTAATTAGATTTCTCTTTAAATAAATGTGTTTATCATCAAAGAAACTTTCATACATATATTAGTGTTTTTTTTGTTTTAAATTCTGGGTTGTTTTGTACAGGATTTTCAAATAAAGCAAATATTATTATAATACATTGCTTGTGAACTATAAAAAGTGTAATTCAGATTGAAATTGAATAATTTCATGCCAATAAATAGTTATGACTACGTACCTATATTAGACTTTGAAACAGTACCCACATCTTTTAAATGCTTTATTAATAAGCCGATATTTTTAAATGGTTATAAATTGAACGCGCAATGAAACGTGTATTGCACTCATGCGTCTTATAAATACGCATAGACAAAGTATCTCAGCATATTTAGTAGTGGTGTATAGTGGACTATATTGTATAGTTTCGTGTCAAGACGTGTTTGATTTCTATTGTAAAGGGCCGAAAGCAGGATCCAAAAGTCTTTTGTAAACAGAGATAAGACCAATATACAATGCAACCCTCTACCTTTTTAGTTCTTACTGTCCTTTTTGGATCCGGCTTTTGGCCTTCTACAAATCCAGTGGCGGCTTTAGAAACCCCCCTTGAGAGTTGACATTAGTGCTTAATAGTATAAAGTTACTTTATTTATGATATTGAATAGTGACATTATGCCCCCCCCCCCCTTTGGGGAGGGCTGTCATCGGCAAAAGCATCGGTAACCCTGGCCCTTCCCTTGCGGCTGATTCTAGAACGATGTGTGTTTCTTCTGCTTCAGTTCAATGACAACCTCTGTTGTGATGCGAGGTCGAACTAGTGGAAGCGGACGCCATGTGAAACTTCACAAGGGGATCGAACACGACAGATCCAAACGGCGAACTCTGGCCTCCAGCCGGGAACTCAGATTGGAAGATTAACCATTGATCATTTGCAATGCACAGATATTATGATTAGTACACATGACCTGTACACATTCTTGCCCCGTTTCAACGCACTTGGTCGCTACAAAGAATATGTTTACTTTTAATTAACCCTCTATATGTACTTTTAATACTAGTCTTCCGCGACCCACCTTACCTGACAATATATTTGGTTAACACACATAATTAGAGCGAGCTTACACGACATCCACACAATACGTAAAAGTTGTATTCTTAGGACCAAACAGTTTTTAATTTACATAACTTTGTATAATTATTGTTATGCCTTTAAATTCAGAGCGCTTTAATAATCATAATTTTTTTCACACACAACTTTTTATTTATTATTATTGTTTAATTTTATTTAGTATTTTTTATAATCAATATTTTTCTTGATTTTGACATCTGAACGTATTACCTAAACAATTTGTTTTTATTTGTAACTACGCAACCGAACCCACCATGTACTTTTCTATAGCCTTCTGATTGGTCAAAAATATAAATTCTCTTCTCATTGCATTTATCTATACATCACCCAGCTATTTGCATCTGTCTACCTTTTTTATAATACACATTAATGCATGAATCTCATTTATGGCGCAATAAAGCTTTTCCAGTCTATATTCATACTTTTAGAACATCCACCACATTTGTTCTTGGGTTCCCATGCATACCGCTTATTGGCCATTATTTCCACATGTCACTATAATATATGTATCCTTTCCTTTCCTTTCCTTTCCTTTCTCTGTGTTATTATCATCACTAAAACTTGTCTCGTTTTGGTATTTGTTGGATTTTCTTTGTTCTTCAGAGCCGTGTTATAACTTGCTATATACAACTCTATTTGTAGTGCAACTTTGTCTATATCACCAACACATATCTAATGTTTATCACCTCAGTCATCGATTTCATTTACTTCAATATCAATAATAAAGTACCCTTTGTTTTAAAAGGGAGGGTAGTATAATAGCTGGGATAGATAAAAAGTGATTCTCTCGATTATTCGTTATTTTGGGAGCTGCCGAGATCATTTCTACGCATGTATATGTTGTCCGCCGTTAGAAAAATGTCTCTTATGATTTGCCTTCTTATTAAATTGACGATGTTTACGTATAATCAATTAGTATGACGCAGTGTAAAAAAATTAATTTATATATTTTTTGCCTCCAAACATTTCATGTTTTTTTATTTGTACCTTTCTGTTTGTTCATAAGTTAATATTTATCTTTATCTCTCCATATATAGTTTATAAAACCATGGCATTTGGTATATTTATTCGCATATTAAGATGTCTGTATATGAATAAATTTTTACACTTAATATTATTCATGATTTTTTCTGCCCAATTGTCAATTTGTTAATATATTTCTTTTAAAATAAAATAGTTTACTAAGATATCATCAAATTCCGAGGAAATTAAAGATTTCATCTGAAAATAATAGTATAATATGAGTATAACATCTGTACAGAGCATGAATATGATTTATTAAATATTTAAAAACAATATAATTCTAAAATTGGTATAAAATATTCCCATATGGCAGTTTAGTATAATTTATATACAATAAGAATAACAAAATAATTCAATTACTTTATGGCATGCATATCGGTGTAAATTTATAAATATGTACAGAAATAAGTTAAGTTTATTTATGTCACTTCAAATAAATCTTCTGTACGTACGTATGTAATATAACTATATCATAAAAACTGATAATATTCTAAATTTACATTTTCTAAAACAAGTTACTAATTACAAAAGTTCCAGCCTCTTATCTACATTCAAATTAATCTTTACAGTACACAAAAATAAACAAACAATATAGTTTTATTTAATTTTAGAATCAATATAAGTTATGAATGTCTTAATATTAACCAGATCAGGGCACTATACTATATCATTGATTCTTCTTAACATCTACTTGGCAGGGATTTTCAAAGTTCTAATTTTGTTCGTGTCATAAATGACACCACCTCTTCATTTTCCAAGTTGAACTTGTATACCAGACGTCGATTGCCCGACTTACTCAGGAGGTCTTTGTTATAATATTGACGCAGGGATCGACTTAACTTTTCATAGTTCATTCCATCGTTGCGCTTCGTGTCTCCCCAGATTCGAGAAACTTCGGACGAATTGGTTATTTCGAACTCGCCCGTCGACTCTTTTAACCATTTTATGCAGTGACCATACTCGTCTGGGTTCATCAAAAGCTGGAGTATCTTCTGCCACAGGTAGAGACCAGTTCTGCTGACTGGAATTGAAATTAATGAAAAATATTAAAAGAGTCAGAATAGGGGTAAACAAAAATGGTAAATCTATACCTAATATAATATTGCAAATCAAAATCTATGATTATACCGTAAAATAACTTTTTTATAGTGACAAGGACTTACGTTTTAGTCATCGTATAATGATCACAAGTCAAGAAATGCTCAATAGTGAAATTATCACAACTTAATATTTTGCAATAAGATATTTTTCGATATATAGTTCATATAATAATATTCCATGTAGAATTTTTATTATTTATATCTTAATATTTTACCGTTTTTCATAATATTAATTTTCTTTTAAGACATTTATTGATATATTATTTTTATCAATATTCTCTAAATATAATTATGTTTTGATATAAATTTAATAATAATATTATTTGTAGCTTTTTATTTTTGGTCATGCGATGTTAAAGTAATGGGAAGTCCTTTTGTCGTTGATTAAAATAAAATACTTTGATTATTCAAAATAACTTGAAAATTCATTCCTACAATATTTCTATTGATTCATTGATTTTGTATTATAATAAAATTGGGAAATGTTCAATCTTTTCCATAATTCACGAATGAGGAATATTGACAACAAATGAATATCTATATTTAAAAAAAAGAATCTTTTAAATTACTAAATTACCTCGTGGTTTTCGAACCTTTTTATTTGGATCTTTAGATTTTGGCATATTTCCATGGTTATTGGTATCTGAAAGAGGTGATAAAATCATTTATTTTACTATATTATTTATTCAATTATATTATGAGAAAAAATAAAAGAATTCCAACAATAAAGATTGAATTAAAATTTATACAGAAAAATAGATAGTAAAAAATATTTTTGTTTGTATTGTATTGTAGTTGTTTTAGTTGTTCATTTTATCACAGTAAGTTTTTTATATTTTCTTTTACTTTTAAAATACATTTTGTATTGTATATTTTTAATCCTCGATATATTATTTTAAATGAATATATTTTATTTTATTTATAGTAAGTATCTCTTATGAATTGCAAATAAATTGCATATGAAAGTTAGAACTTACAGGTCAGCCAATGTTGATATTCCTTAAACACACTTTCGCCTAGAATGGATCCAAAGATACTTTGAAATTCGAATAGTGATTTATTCTGTAAAAATATCTGTTTATAATTTCGATCTGTAGAGAAATTTTTTACATCCTCATCACATTCAAAGCGATATTTGTGAAGCATCCAATGAACCCATTTCTTGCAATCTGCTTCGGACCATTTGTGAGGATCTATAAAAATTGATAAATTAATTAAAATGAGAAGGATAGAGCATATTTGCTTTGTTTACTTTTGGATCAATAATATAGATAACAAAGAATAACATACTAAAATATAGATTTTTTTATTGATTATCACCCACCTGTATTACTTAAATATAAGAGTTCAGCATCATTATTAAAACATTCAATACTTTCATCAGAACTAATGCTGCTACAATGTTGGTCCGCTTCCGTTTGAATTTCTTTCAAAATAGATGCGGCTAAAACAGACAATCACATTGAAATCAAATTTTAAAATATTGTAAGAATATTTTTGTAAATAATTTTTAAAAAATTAAATGATTTATTTTAAATTAAAACAAATAACAATTTATAGTTTTTTTTAAATATTATCTCAATATTATTTATGAATATTTTATTTTCCATTTTAAATTTTAGAAATCGTTTCAAAAGTTCTCCAATTTTTTTAAGTTTTTCAATTACGAGTATGCCCGAATTTTGTTTAAATATAAACAATGATTTCATTTTGTTTTAAAAAGTACAATAAACTCACTATTTCTCCAGGCAGTAAGATTTTGAAATATAATCTGTGCAATCTGAGTACCATAAATTCGATTTAGAATTTGAAAATCATACTTTTGAAGATCTCGAAAGTTATCAAAAAACTGTAGACGTTGCTCCATGCTCGCATGCCAATTCCTACTTTCGGTTTTAGTCCATAAGTTCATATCTGAAGTCCCAATTAAATAAATATTTAAAATATAATTCGTGAAATATATCTTGTAGGAAAATAGAAAATACCAATCAAAAATGCTTTTTCTGAAATCAAAACTTTATCGTCTAAAAAACCAACGTTTCCAATATACGATAGTTTACTGAATAATACTTACTCGATTTTTTGTGTAGGTATTTATTTTCTTATTTGTAAATAATTTAATTTCTAAAGAATATTAGAATGTCTTATAGAATGTAATCATCATAGTAAAAAAATTCATTCCTCGATAAAATGAGAAAAAAATTATGATAATACATTTCTTTTAGATTCCTGACATTTGCCAGTTTATTTTAAATCCAGGCGTTTTGTTTATTTTGGAAGTCACTTTATATATGCGCTATATTTAAAAGATATCCTGGTCCTTGAGATATTTGAAAACCATAACAAGGATATCCATGTGCAATTATCACTATAATATCCATAACTGTATAATGATGTGTTTACATTATTCTAATCATAATAATAATAAAGTTAATAATAATTAGTAAAGGCCAGTCAAAATGTAAGAAATATACGGTTGTTAGAATTTTAAACTTTTAGAACCTATGAAGCTACATCAAATCACCCAGTGTGTCCGGGTATAAATTATGGTCAATTATAGCATATTAAGATTACTGTAACAATTACCTTAGACTGATAATTAAAAGTATTATAGAATCTGGATATTTATATATGTATGTAAATTTTAGATATTTAAACATTGTAATAATTGAATAATTTGGCTATACCATACGAGTATACATTTAATCTACAATTAATCTGTTGAGTTATAAGTATAGCAATGTTTAATATATTCATAAACTCAAGCACAGACTAATCTATGTAAATGCACATATAGATCATTAGACGTGTACGCGTGACATACCTACCAAAAATAAATATCTTAGAATGAATTTTTAATAAATTAATCATTAATATAATTAATGTTTATGTCATTCCTGTTTCAGTCCCAAACCTATTATTTAACTTCAAATTAGGATAATTGACAGACTAATTTATGTTCTCACTGTAATGAATCTACTTCACAGAAAACTCTTGATAAGCTTTGAATTTTGAAATGATTTATTTATTCTATATATATGTGAGTTACAAAAATATGATTCTTTACGAATTTTACAAAATATTAGGGATTTTATAAAAAAATATTAGAGTAAATTAAATTACATCTTCAATTTCTTGCGAATATTATACATAAATACATGTGCATTAAAATATAACCTCTCATAATCTAAATTAAATAATATTATCAGATAAAATATGATAATTTATAACTTATTTCCAAAGAAAATCTGACTTCATTCACCTTTGCACGCGTAGGTAATTTACTAGTTTAATTTATGAATAACATAAAATGTATTATACAAGTGGGTAGCAACTGATTCACAAATAGATACTATATCAAAGAAAGTTATAATCGTTTTGTTAATAACGATAAAATTTATCCTTAAATAATAAAAGAATGAAATTCTATAGTCATTGGTGTTTTTTAAAACTATACTATAAACTGCATAACGTATATAATTACAAGGAATATTATATATAATTAAATATAGTAGTTATAGTATTACTATTTAATTTTTTTTATTAAATTGTTGTTAAAATTATTGTTAAATTGTTTTACAATATTGCTAAACTAATATAAAATGTCAAAATATATTATGAAGTTTTACATATAAAGATAATTTTATTATATTATTCAACCTACGTCTACACAATGATATAAATATGAAAATTTAATATTTATAAAATTTAATACAAAACTTTTTGTCTTACCGATATTTTTTATCCTCAAACTTCGTTTTTCTTCAATAATTTGAACACAACACGTTAAACAACTGTTTGATAATTTTCGAAAGGTGTCAGTCTCGAATATTATGGAAGGCTCAATTTCCAACTCCAAAGCGATAGCATTGCACAAACTCGCTCGGTCATGAAATTGCGGGTAACTTGTTGAAATTGACAGACTGGACGAGACGTCCGGAAATTCTGAATAACTTTGTTCCATTTCACAGGGATAATAGGATGGATTGTAAGGTCTAGTATCGTATGTCAGTGGGTTATAAGCACAGTCCTCAGCCATAAGAGGTAACTTAAATTTGAAGATTTTTATGATATCGTTCGAGTAAGTACCACTTTAACTGTGCAAACTTTGAGCTTTTCTTTCTTTATTCAATATGACTTATAAGCGTCGCATTATCACCAATCAAAATAGATATATCGCTAAAGTTATTTTTAGCCACTATCTTATCACGTCTGCCTAACTCAATGCCTCTGTCACAACAAAATTGACCTAACTCTTAAAAACACAATTGGTACTTACTGATAAAACTCTACAAAGTAAGGCACTTTACACAAAACAATTTTATCCAATGAAATCGTCCCTATAGACAACTCAACAGGTGAACGTGTACAACGATTGCATTCTTGTGAATAGTACAATTAATTATAAGTTATATAGCGTAAGAGTGCGTGAGTACGTGTTTTCGAATTTCATAAATCACTTAAACTATTAAAAAAATATGAAAACGTAAAATTAATCAGTATATAATATACATCTTGAATATATATGAACTTTACTTATAAATAAACGTATAGATATCTATAGTAGGTGCATAAAAAATATATATTTTTATCAAATAGGTATATAAATTCGTTACCTAAATATGTAAAATTATAAACGTATAAAAAATCATGTAAAATATATTATCACATTATAAAACACATCGTTTATATTAAATATAAAAAAATATGTATGTATAAGGTAGATATTTAAGATAATTCTTTTAAAGTACACGTCGAGAGACGGAGCTCAGCTTAATTTTATCATTTTATCACAATTATATTATATAGGTAATACATTACCCTGAGTAGCTGGAAAATATGCCAATTTAGCTCCCTCGCTGAGTAAAATGTTGAAATTAAATTTAATGGATTCCATATTCAATTTAGGCGATCGTCTCGCAACTTCAGAAGTCAACTATATATGACCTGGACAGCTATTAGAAGTCTACAGCTGTCATAATAACAAAGTTAACCAAAACGCTTGTATAGTCTTTGATTATCATTTCATAAAAAATTATATTTCCGGAAAAAACATGAGCGTCTAAATTATATTATTCTTGATGAATGTCATGCTTGTGGCAAGGGACAAGCCTCCCTTTCCCCTCAGTCTTCATTTATGTTTACCAAGTGTACAGGTCACCTCTTAGTGCCACCGCAAGGATCAAAAAAAATATCAACAGCATTTTCAATATCATTTAATTAACCATGCTGGATCCAGAAGAATATATTCAAATTTTTAATATTTGAACAAAATTTGTGCAAAAGTTGTTTAAAATTAAAATTGTACTGCTATAGAGTGAGTGCGCTTCATGTTCCTTGCTTTTAAAAATTATTTCTCTATATTTCGAGTATTGCTTTTTTGCAATTCTCATTTAAAAATTAATAAACTATTATTATTTTTTACATAAAAGTTTAGCAGCCTCTATTTGAATACCCTATTACAAAATAAAGAACTTTATTCGATGGAAATCATTAAATCTCTAGGGCTAGGGTTTATTAATAAAAGAAACATATATTAGGAAAATTAATATCTATGACGTAAAGGTGTAAAGGAAGATGTGCTAGTGAAGTAGTTCAGGAAGCGTATAGTAAGAAGACCCGATCAAAATTATAATCAAAATGGATGTTGAGCCATTCTTAACGGTGTAGTTAGTAATTGGAAGGTAATCATCAGTGCGGTAGGTAAGGGAATTATATAGTGGTGTAGCATCTGCATCCCAAAGAATATTGTAATATATTTATATAATTATCTAATAAATGAATACGTTAATCTATATCATACTCTATATATACTTATAAGGGAACAGTAAGAGGAGACATCGATAAAGATAGGTGTGTGATCCAATCCCGTGTTCTTCAAAGGAGACCACTTGATTTTGTTGCTGAGTGAGGTGAAATGGTGCCGGACGTCCGGGGAGGAGCGGGACACAGTGGAACAGTAAGTGTGAGTAAAATAACTATCCCTGGCGACTTGCCAGTTATATATTAGTTGGCGAGGGTTCATTCAGTCGGCGATAGTGTTGGCTAGGTAGTCTGTCTCTATGATTATCGTCAATTGGTGGTGATGTTCGTTGAAGTCCACACGTAGTGATGGTGAAGGGTGAGGTTGTCAGGAAAGCCGGATCGAAGGCATGGATTCGTTTATCGTGTAAGCCGGGTCTGATAAGGGTCTTACCGCGAGCTTCAAGAATATATTGACCTGGATTCATTGAGACGTGTCGTCAGTCGGGACCAGTTAATGGAGGGTTACTAGGATTTATTCGTACTTCAATAAAGAATCGCGAAGGAGTAATTAAGGACTCCGCCATTCTGGTATAGCGGCGTCGAGACACGTCTGCCTCTTCTCGTCCTAGGTTTATGAATTTTATTGCAATCAAGCCTGGGAACTTTGGGATGGTCTTGATGTTTATTTCCTGAAACTTTACTCAGTAAATATTGTGTTTCTTCATACCATTCTTGAGCTCTGCTCTCTTATTATGCGCAGGTCTTCAGTATTTTATTACAAAATCCAATATAATAATGGTCGTATACAGATTTGGGGGTCTTTGAGGGTGTGTCTCTTGTTTCATTAAGTATCTCCAACTTTTAGTAGGATCTGTGCGAAGAAAGCTTGTTGTCCTCGTCCGGTAGGGAAACTCGATATAACTTTGGATTTGGCGGTCACCGCGGGACTATGATTGTATCGTCCCCGGCGATATGACTCGGTTATAAGGCTGAGATCCAGATAGTATTTCGATAATCCAGATATGTAAGGTTAGCTGGTTGATTGTTGCTATTTCGTATATGTATTGGGTCTCGGACACCACCTCCATAAAACTGTTGGTTTGTCGCCTTAACTGCTTTATAAGTTACAAAATAAGTATATATCGATCACACATATATAACTTATAAGTTCAAAATTAGTATTGTAGCGCCATCCATATTATTATGAATAAAATAATAAGCAAATTGTTAATTTTAAGGGTATTTAGATGTATTCACTGGTTGTGAAGGATCGAAATTATTCGCCTCGTCCTATATGTGGAATAAGAATATGTTATAAAACTTATTTCCGTATTTTTATTTAATGTTTACTCTTATACCTGCATTATGTAATTTATTACGATTAACTTTTTTATATAAAAATATGTGTTTTACATAATATTATGTTTAATACATAATATAGAGATTTATATAATATATAGCTTTCTGAAAAGGGGCCCCATTTATACATTATTGACCCGTCCCGAGCCTACCCCCTTTAAATAGCTGTGGACAGTATTGATGGTGTACAAACATATCTAGGGAATAAAAAAATGAAAGCATGTTAAAGTAGAACTGAACATTATAACAAGAGCAGTATTAACTTTTAAATGAACGATTAATTTCTTTATTTTTTTAATGAATAAAGTTAATATAATGATTAACTTTTGTTAAACGCGCAAATAGTAAAAATATACTTTCAATGAGTCTTCTGATATATACAACGGGATATTATAAAATGAATTGATTTTGAACAGATAAAATTTACAATAAAAGTTAAAATTACTATTAATTAATATATTTATACTTATTTAAAATATTTCAGTTGATTAATAATCATGTATACTATAGCACAATAAATTTTAGTTATATTATTTATTTCGTTAATTAACTATCCTTTAAAACTATCTTTGAAGGAAAATGCAATCGTCGGGGTCTTTAAGACAAATGTGTCGAAAAATAGTTGCTGTTGGAAGAAATTATAAGTATTTAGTAATTTCCTGAATGTGATTTAATTAATATATACAAGCAGGAGCCTTTTTTGGCAATGATTTTAATTTTAGCCAAAATCATTTTTATTTAGTCTTTAATTTTTCAAACATTATTAATAAAGCTTTAAAGAATCATCCTAAATCCAAACAAAATTGAGAAAAATACTATAATATATAAATATTATAAATTTTGTAATATTACAAAATTTACAAAAGTTAAGTAGAAAATTCTGCTCAAACAATCAGGTGAACTAAAATATACTACAATAATTATAGTATCTTTTTAATCAGGCTGCATTTCATATCTTTTAAACTCTGGATATTTTAGTCTTTTCTATTCTTTTATTTATAAAATTCCTAATTGTACACTGGATATATATTCCATGTATTTGTTTTATGATAATTGCTGCATATACAAAAGATTTTAAGGAATTCTTTTTTATTTATATTATATAAAATTAGTCTCTAATAATTACAGGCCCATCACCAGGAGGGGGGCTATGGCCGCCCCCTTCAGAATTTAGAGGGCCCCTTAAATATTGTGGGCCCTATTTTTAGTACACTGCTATACTAAAATAAGACAGGCAACTTA
>JAUZNC010045213.1:0-56598 GCA_034780395.1 Vannuccia rotundouncinata | reverse complement strand
ATTATCATCCTAGGTCAAATACTAACTGAGTTATAGTGAGTTATCTGAAACGGCAGCCATCTTGGACGCCATCTTAAATTTCTCAAAATGCTCAAGGGTGCCCGGAGTGCACCCGGCAGATTCAGACCCTGGGCTACCAAAATCAATCAAATAAAACTTTGCATGAAAATTCCAGGTTCAGCCAAAAAATTGGATTTAGCAACCGTACTAGAATGATTGTCACTCATTAACAATTTTAGCTTTTTACTTTTTCGTATTTTATATACTTAGTAGTTAGTGTCTTTAATTTAAAATCTATTTGAATTATAATTTCATTTAAGTATTAATTTCCATATTTTCTTTATTTAGATGGATAAAATTAAGGATAATCTGAAGTCTGCTCTTCCTCAAATTCTTCAAATTAACAGTGATCAACCAAATATATTTGGTCGTGAACCAGTTACAATTTCAGTCGTCTATAAGAAGATTCCTCATGGAAAAAAATCAATTATAACACGACTTCCCCATGGCCTCAAACCTAGCACAGTCTGCGTTTTCACTAAGGATGCATGTGGTACAGATTATGAAAAAACAGCTGAACACTACAAAAAATTAGCTAAAAAAGAAAATGTCCTAGGTGACATCACTTTCATTGCACTTCGTGAACTTACTGTGTGTTATCAGACATATGAATCCAAACGTAGGCTGGGCGCTACTTTTGATATGTTTCTGGCAGATCGTCGAATTATGCATCGTCTACCCAATAAGCTTGGCAAGGCATTTTACGATAAGCGAAGGTTTCCATATCCAGTTGATTTAGAAGGTGATTTGGCTAATGAGATTGGCACAGCAGTAAGCTCAGCTCAGCTTGTTCTTCGTGGTAGAGGATCTATGGAATCTTGTCCTATTGGTTGGATGGATATGACGGCAAGTGAATTATCTGCAAATGTTGTTGCTATGGTGAGTAAAATAGGTCATAACTATTTATACGGTTATCATATATGTTTGTAACTACATAATTTAAATATTATTTTTTGAATTTGTAGTATTCTTACTTTGTAATTGTGTTAATTTACTCATCGTGATTATTTATTAATTCGTCTTGGTGGTGTTGTTTGCAGACATCTTTAGTCCTATCGAAGTGGCCCGGAGGTCAAGCCAACATTCGATCTATTTACATTAACGGAAGTGAGGCCAGTGTTCCTGTTTTCTATTCTCAATCGGACTACTCTGGCCCCGACCTGACCAAACCCAGTCCACCACAGCATGACACCTTCGACCAAGACATTGCCGCTGTGTTGCCTGATCTTCCTGCACCCGCAGAGCCTCAAGGAGATTTAATAAAGAAGTCCTCAGTTGATCACAAGAAATTAGCTAAAAAGAACAAGCAGAAAGTCACTAAAAAGGGCAACAAGAAAGTTGGTGGTGTGAAACGACTTGACAAGAACTCCCCACATGTCAAGAAGTTAACTGGAAAGCCTAAGAGGAAAAGCGCATCTAACAAAACTCGAGCTTAATTGTTAGTGTATCTTTACATTGTCCACGAAATGCACACTCATTTCATATTGTATTTTGTACATTTTCTTGAAATACATTAAATGAATTTATTGTATAACACTTCATTTTTGACCCGTATAGTACTTACAGTTGCCCCTAATTAACATTTATGTTTGTTTACATTATTATATTTCGTAAAACAAATTGAATTGTACTTAGATGACGTTTTTGAAGATTATTATAGTGTGTACTACTAAAAGTATTTGTGATCAATTTAATGAAAATATTGATAAAATACTTTTATCTAGTTGTAATTTAACTTTTTCCAATTTAGTTTTTATAATATAAATAATATTTCGTTGTTTTTTGTATACAGTTCAGACAGTATACGTACTTATGCTGTTAAAATAGCCTGTCTTAAAAAGTTACTAATACGTGTATGTAATGAGTTTATACGTATTTTATCTTTTTTTGCTCCAGAAATATGGCTGCTCTTGGGGGTGAACCTCAATTTACCGGATTTCAAAAGTATTTCAATACTTTTACTGCCAAAGGAAGATTCAATGTAAGAAGAAAGTTATTATTTAAATATTTGACAACTAGTATTGATTTATTGTTTACAAATCATTAATAATATATTACATATTTTTCAGTGGGGAATTGCGATGTTGTCCTCATATGCGGTAATTGGTGCTTATTTCATGTTCCGCAAAAAGAAACCTGCTGTTGCAGCCAAGAAGTGATTCACATACTTAGTTAATGTAGTTATTAGTTGTAATTAATTCTAACATGCTTGTGTTGTAAAGTCGACCTGCAATTGCATATTTTCTTTGCATACTAATATATCATAACATTGTGGTTTACATTGTGCCATTATCCACTTATTTATATTTTAGTAATTTAGGTTTTGAAGAAATTGCAAAATCCCAATAAAATTCTGCAGATTTGTTTGCTAATAAATATTTAATATAATATTTTTTCTCTTATTATAAATTGAAAATGGTATATTATTAAATTATTTGATAATAAACAAATGGAGATTAGGTTGCTTGAAAAAGATATCTTGTTTCATTTCTGTTGGATTAAAAATTAACATCCTTTAATTTATAATAATCTAATCTATAAGGTAAATATAAAAGCGATTATAAAAGTTAAAACTAGTAATTGATAAAATAATATTAGGTTTTCGTTAAAAAATTATCAATCTACAATATTTTTTATAGTAGTTTTAAGATATGAAGTGATACTACTGTTTCTCATTCTGGACTATTATGAAATACTATAAAATGATAATTAATCATTACAATCTCTCTTATATATCATAATATGCACAACTACGTATACAAAATAACAATTTATTTACATATACCTACCTATTTTTAATAATAAAAGAAATATATTAGTATGAAAATTATATTTCAAAATATCCTACTATCGCATAATTTGACTAGATATGTTTTATAATAGGCAATATTTAAAATATATTTTTAAATTAATATAATGTCACTAAAGATTGCAGTATCTTTTTTTAAATGTTTGCAAATATTTAGCTGTCTAAAAATATATAATGCGCCCTTTAGAAGGAAAACTGAGGATTATTCATATTTAGAATGACTATAAAAATAATTTACGATCACTATAACATCATTGTTCAATGACTGTCAACTTGTTCAAGTCATCTAGTGCAGTGTTTTATCAAATATGTAAAAACATGTTGTATAATATCAACTCTGATCATTTGCAAGCAATCTCTGGTAATGTTCTTCCTCTCAATGCTTAATTCAATCGTGCATGGCTGGTTTTTGTATATACACACGATTTGTAATGACTCCACATAAAATAGTCTAGTGGAGATAAATCGGCTGACATGGCTGACCTTTCAACGCTACATCGATGAGCTACATAGAAATTCTCTACCAAACCAAATGGGGGTGAAGTACCATCCTGCTGAAGCCATAGTCGCCTTTTAGTGATGCAAGAGAGAGATATTACAAAATCGGTATTGAAGCATGATTAAATAATAAAGTGTCTTTGGTATTATGATTAGGGAAAAAAAACTAATAATCCTGTACAACCAGACAGATAACACAGATAAAAATGTAACTATTATTAGATTTTAGAATTGCTCAATCTATTTCTAGAATAAGGTATGATTTTATTGCTAAATTATCTTTTCACTATTTGGCGTTAATTTTGTGACAACTATGTTTTAAATGTTTTGTTTTAATGTGTAAATATTGTAGTAACGATGTAAATAAAAATCTACACATAAATCAAAATATCAAGTCAAAGTTAAAATTCTTATATCTATGTATAAAATATAAAATGTAAAATCCTTTTCATTAATGAAAGAAGAACAATAATCGATTTGTGATTAAAATTTCATTAATGGTTAATTTCGTATATATTAATAATAGCTTTAATTAATTAAAAAAGAATTATAGCATAAGTAAAATAATATCATAACCATGTCCATCCCAGGTTATTTTCTTTAACATAAACTTACACATGGAAAAATACATAATAGACCATTTAAAAACATTGATGATGTTTGGTAAATGAATATATTATAAAATCTAAGTTTCTATTGGTATGTATGTGCCTCAAACCTACACAATTATTAATACATATGTATATATGAAAATGGAGAACATTATACTCAATATATTTCAAACATTCATTGATTCAGAGACAGCAGAATGAAATTTTTATTGGTGGGGGCTAGGGTTTTTAGAGGCGCACTAAAGGGGGTCAGGGGTCTGTGGCAAATGTTTTTCTTCTTATTTTATATGTCCTAAAATGCAGGAGATAATCTGTCTGTAAATTATAAGCAATAGTTTACAACTTGTAAAATAGTGGTTTCGAGAGGGTAAAAAATCATAGTTAAAAATCAAAAATCAAAATTGTCCAGGGGCACCAAAAATTGAGTAAAAAAAAAATATTGGGGGACCTCAGCCCCCTAGCCTTCCCAGCTCCATGGTCCCTGACAACATTATTTGCAGGCTATATAATATGTATGTTATAATCAATATAGATTATATTTAAACTCATCTATTATGGCTTTAATTAAAAAAAATAATTTTCTGAAAACAATAAAAAATATTACTTGCATGATATAAGGTCTCATCCATCATTAGAAGCTATATTCAGTGGCTATATTATCTCATTTGGCCTTAAAAAACCTGCATTTTGTAAGAAATTAGTTGTTGTAGAAGCAGTTACCTTATTATCCCACTCTGTCTGAGCCATCATATACTTTACAGAACTCTTTATTAAATACTTTATTGAACTCTGTTACTTTGTATTAATAGTTACTTTGCCTATAATAGTAGACTTTAAAGTTATTGATAATTTCCCATATCATATGGTTGGAGGTGGCTAGTGTAATTGACTGGCAGGTAAAGGCTCTTGAGAAAAGTGAGGTTGCAGTTATGTGTGGAATTTCTTTATATTGTGGTGAACAGCTTAATTAAACTACAGAAGAAAGCATACTGCTATGCATCTTAACCCTTTCACACCTAAAATTGTATTATACTTCTAAATATAGTTTTCACAGATAAAATATAAAATTAAAGAAATCGTAAATCAATAATAAAAAGTCTATTGAGTGAATTAAAATTACATAAAATTTAAATATATAATAGATAATAGATATAATACATAGGCTGCTGCACATAATACATATTATTTAGCACATTTAGCATATCTGGTTTACTGCATACTACCAGTTATTGCATACTTGTCATTAGGTTTCATTTTTTATGGCTGTAAGCCTATTGTAAATAAATATCAACATAGTGTATACTAATAATGTATACAGATAGTGTATTAATATTGCATTGTTAGAGCACAAAGGTTCAATTTAAAATAAGTGATTTATTTGTTCAAAATGAAACTGAGTACCATAAATACTGATAGATAAGACACTACCATAATGCATGTTTTAATTTGCAAAGGGTTATAATAGTATAATAGTATCCCCGCTCTCTGGCTCCTTTCAAAACTAAACAATGTATATACAAAATCTGTTGAAGGGTTAGGAATGTATCCATTAGTAATAGTCAAAGTAATGTGTGTTTCAGTGTTTATTAATTGCCAAAAGCCTTCTTAAAGTATTTTCCAATATTCCAATATTTTGTCATATGTGGCATGGACCAAATTATTTTCTCATCCTATCTTTCTCCACTTGACTATTTTCTGTGGGGTCATATAAAATCATGTCTTTACAACCACTGGCCACATATGATTGAAGCCCTAAAAGAGAACCTAACCACAGAGATTGAAAAGATCAGTGCTGATACTATCCAAAACATTGTTATGTCATTGAAGAATCATTGTACAAAATGAATTGAACAAGATGGTGTCCACTTTAACAACTTTGATTTTAAAATCATTGTAAATTATTATTCTTAATTGATAATAGTTTTGTAAATTTTGTAAATTATTGTTCTTCATTGATTATATTTTGCATGTTTAATGAATTTAATAACTATTATAACAATAATATAAGCAAAATATTTCAGTTTTCTTATTGGGCATTTGTTTTGGGACACCCTGTAGATAATATGTTCAATATACTCATTTGTTTACTTGTATGATCAGTACTTAAACTATATTTAGGTATTTACCGGTTTGTTTTATTAAAGCATATATTCAATAAACATCACTGATGTACAAAATATTTTTATAGTCCATGAAGTCATTATTGAATACTAATTTTCATTCCCAAGCAGTTTGCTTCAACAGTGTTTGACTATACAAAAATATTAACTGTTTTTTCTTTGATTAATTAGTAGTTCAAGTAAAATAATTATTTAAAAATGTAATTATTGTTAATTTATTTTATTAGTCTATTTTTATATTATATTTCAAAAACTTTTATATATGTAATAATAAGACTTAATTAAAAATGGTGGCATATTTTGTTAGATGATAAAGATAATATTTTGAGGTTTTTAATTTGTAAAATTATTTTTTCATATCTAATAAAAACAAAATATTAATTATTAAATGAAAATTAAAATGTTAGCTAGATATTCAGAAATCGATTTTTTTGATTTCAATTTTTATATATAGTTGACTCGGAACTTTATAAACAAATTTCATCTAAAACTATTTAAATAATCAATTTTTATCTTGAAAAGGAGCTCAAAATCTCCATTACACAGACAAACATACAGAAAAAATCATTCCTTTTATCTTTTACAAAGATTTCCACAACTTTTCAAAATATAAAAAAAATACTGCAAAACTAATTACATAGTAAGATCTGATCTAGTCTGAATATATTCATATTTTTTTTCAGAATATTGTTTCCTGCCAAACATGACTGAAACTTTCCTATGTTTTACAATACATTTTTTTATAAGTATTGTTTTTTTTATAACTGAAATGAATGTGTACATAATATGTAAATAATATTAAATTTTATTTAATATATATATATATATAAATATTGGGTTTTTTAAACATTGATCTGTATACAGGTTGATAAGTTAATAGAAAGCAACTGATATGAATTACTATAATTATTTAACACAGGGAAACTGTCAAGTAGATTATTATGAATTTTAAAATCAGCAGAGGCATTTTTTTTACAAAGAAGAGCACTGAACAACCTCTAACCAAAGTCTAATGAAGTAAAAATAAAATATATAACGAATGAAGATTTCCGTAAGATATATTTTTAATTGACTGCAGTAGTTCACTTTCTTTTGAATTCAAAATATTATTTATGACATTTTAAAACATTTTAAATTCTTTTATCAAACTTTTAAGGAAGATTGTTTTCTATGATTTATTATAATTTACTTTTATTGAAGTTTTATTCGAAACAAATAAACTTATCTATTCTTTGAAACATCCTCCATATAATAAATTGTTCACTAGAATTCTATATATATTTATTTAAGACATAATTCATCTTTATTTGTGAGAATTTTTGTAAAAAATCACCTTTAGAATAAAAAATGAAGACTCAAAATAAGAAGAAAACTCAACTGGTTGGACGCGAACTTTGGCTCACTGCGGTTCATGAAAATAGAATAAGTATGACATTACACTTGATATGTGAACATTTTTATATAACTTTTAATGAAAAATGACAATTTTTAATGAATTTTCTTTTATTTTTTTATAATAAACTACAATTCCGTATTTTATTAATATATATTAATTTACTATTTTATTAATCATAACTTTATAGAAATGTCTCTCGATTGACAGTATGTTATTATTTTGGAACTTTTCATATCAGCCCCTTCGCCAAGAGGAACTAAAAGTAAACCAGTAAGCCGCAGTCAGACGGAATTCTGGAGTGACAGTTTGCGGCGAAGTGGACAAGGCGGTGGTGTAGTAGCAGCTGATAGAAAGCCCTTTGAGTCTTTTACCAACCTGCACCGAACCCAACCATCCTCTGTTCCTTATCTGAGTACCTCCCACTACATGCGTGAAGCAGTGGGAAGGGAACCACCCAGTTGGAGTTTTAGCGGTGGCGGTGTTGGACCTGACCCCAATAGAAGAGTTATTCCAAACGGTACTCCGTCTTATAAACCACCAGAGGATTACTGTGATGAGATTGTGGCTCTTAAAAAGGTAAAATTAAAGACAACCAATATTTATTTATTGTAAATTTGTAAACAAACGCAAACAATTAAGGTTATCCTATTTACTTTGGTAATTATTGCTTTAATTGCTTTTACAAATTCTACCTTATCATAATATGAAATAGAGATTCAATTTATTATTCAAAACATTCAGCCAATTTACGAAATAAAGAAACTTAAAACATAAAAATTAAAATACGTTTTTTTGAATAAAATTGTTTATCTCATTTTTGAAAAATTAGTTTTAAAAATTATCTTATACATTTATTTTGCAGCAAATTATTCATTTAAATGGCGAAAATGACGCCCTTCGGTGCAAATTTCGGCAAGTTGGTGAAGATAATTTTAAAAAGGTATACTGCACAGCTTAGATAATTTGTTTGTAATTTTATTTGTTTAGTATTTTTATTTTTTTATTTTCATTATTTCAATATTTCAAGGAAAAACAGCTGGAAAAGTATTTGGATCCGGAAAAGGTAATTTAAAGGTTTTCTTTAATTATTAACAAGCTTTTTCAGTATTTTAATTGTTTAGATCTTATTTATGGACATATCTGTTTATTTATTCATTATTCAAAATTGACAAATATCAATCATGCCTGCAATTGATAGAAATTTCTTAAACAAATTGTTGTCTTATTTTTTAATAATCAATATCACAAAACAAATTTGGAACCTCTCAATAAACACTGTCGATAATTACATTGTTTGTATGTAAACGTCCAGTAAAATACCATGCCGGCTATACTGAACACCAGCTGGAGTATAATTACAGCTTCAAACGAAATTCGGATATTTTAAATTTTAGACGTATAGACGAATAAAATTATTCTTTATTGATTAATTTAAGAATTTTAACAGTAAAGAATTTAAACAGCTTTGAACTCTCAGCCGTAGCATTAATATTAAACATTATTGATTATAAGTAGGCGTTCATATAATAGATACATTCTAAGTAGTAGTTATAATAGCAAGTGGTTTTTAAATTTTTTATTTAATAGAACGATGAAATGAGAAGGTTGCTTGGTGACAAGAAAGTTGATTCCTTGATTGTCATCGAAAGCTTGAAAAAGAAGATGATGAAACTGGAATGTCAATTTCGTGACAAAGAAGAAGAGTTTTTGTAAGTCCTAACCTATTCGAGTGTAGCTTGAAGTCAATTAAAATTGTTTATCATCCTCTCTCCATTGTTCAGGAAACTACAGACAGATATCCGGTACACAAATGCCCGTGAGATGAAGACGCAAGTGGAAGTGTTGAAGAAGGAGGTGACTCGTCTTCGTAATTTGAATGTAGTCGATCTGGCCTACGCCAAGGAGACAATGCCCGGAGGTGAGGGCGAAGAGGTAGATACCAGTGGTGCAGCGATGAAGGTGGAGGCCCTCACCAAGACGCTGAAACAGATCAATGAAGAAAAGACGAAGCTGGCAACGGAGAATGCGGAAATGCGAATGGATTTGGAGCGACTTATGGAGCAGACGAAGGAGCTGGATTCTGTTAAACGTGAGAAATTAATATTCTTTTTAAGAGTTATCCTAACAATGTACAGGATTTTCGCCTATATAACCATTAAATATGTTTCGAATTTTTAATGTTAGGTGGAAAAAGACTCTCCGAAAAATAAATATAAGAATTTTGAATCTTTTCCAATTTTGCTAAAAAAGGACTCCATTCAACACTATTGATACATCTTGACCATAATAAATATTGTTACATTTGAGAAGATTTTTAAAGAAAATATATTGTAAAATGTGTAACTATTATCGAATAAGAACTAGTTTCCTATTAATATTTATTTATTTATCAGCATTACAAAAAAATGTTGAAATAACTTTTATGCATTCAATTTCCGATAGAAATGAAGTGATTTTTAATAAAGATATTTGAGTCTTTGATTTGAACTTAAATATAGAAAATAGAATTGGTCTACGAATAATTTATCATATAATTAAAATTTATATTTGATATATTTTATTATTCTGAATTGTGAAATATTCTGTACTTCAGCATGTTATGAAGATATGTCTCAAAATGGGTTGCTCAAAGTTATAGCAAAGCAGAATAAGGTGAAATACTTTCTATGGTGATATTTATATTATAAATTATGTAACTTATTATTTAGTAATGGTATGGAATTATTTTTTATGTGTTATAATCTTTTACTCAAATTCCAGGAATTAAAGGAATTAAGACCCGACGAGTCTAAGAAACCAGTCTTAAAACGGTCCGATACAGTGGACACTGTTAGTAAGTAAAAATAAGGGCATCAAAAACCGTGATTGTGAAAATTTAAAAATGGCTTAACTGGGTCTTAACTATATTGTAGTAATTGTTTGAAAGAATTTTTAAATTTTATTCATCGAAAACAGATAAAATTGAATTGGATGGTTCTCTCCGGGATCGACTGGATCTTTTGGATAAGCGAGAGACAGAACTGTTATCTGAAATCAAAACTAGGGATGCTACGATTAAGAGGTTACAAGAGGATCGGATCGCTCAAAAAGAAAAACTCAAAGGAAAATCGTAAATTATACATTATTTATTTTATTGTTTGATGAATATAGAATATAAAACATTTATAGTATTCAAAATTGTCCAAATAATTGTATTTCTAATTTAGGAATCAAGTGGATGAACTGGTTGACAAATGTAAACAAGCTGGACTTGAAGTTAAACTTTTAAAACCGTACGTTTGTTAGTTTTTTTCTTCTTTTATATTGAATTTTTTAAAGAATAGAAAAAATAATAAAGATATACAAATATTTTAATACTCTGTTAGTAGAATGGGAAGTGGACATCCAGACCATGAGCCCTAGTAATAATCTACAGTCGATATAACAATACATTAAATTATTTTGCAAATACAACACAACTTATCTAAATTTGCAAACACGCTAAATTTGTTTACATGTTATTGTTTGTGTCTGTCAATTATAATTTGCCTGGGTTGAGTATCTTACCTACTTACTTCTCATTTCGCAGGAGTAATTTAGTCCCAGTTAATAAACAGACTGACTGATATAATTAAATACTTGACTAAAGAGCCGACACATATTGTAAAGAAACATCTTTCATAAGATGGAACATTTATAAAAGAAACATCTCTCTTTATCTCTCATAAAGAAACATTTCTCATCTCTAAACTGTCCAATAATAACTGGTGGTCATTTGTTCATACACTTAATGATAAAACCTTTGAAATTCAATTATTACTCACTCATTATTCACTCACGAAATACTAGTAACAAATGCAATAAAAATACCAATTACAAAACAAGTTGATATGAAACACTGTAAACAATCCTTGATGAAATAGCTTAAAGTCTGTTTAAAACTAAAATCTCCTAACTTGACTTGTTCATGTTTACTCTGATTCTCTGCCAACAAATTGCTTTGTAGAGCTCCTTCTGTTAGTTCGGAAACTTCTTCAGTTCGACAGAGAAAAAAGGTGGACGACTTTCAGAATAACTGGCGTCATCCACAACCAGGTAGTTTTAGTGGTAATGAAGAAGTAAGTCATGAGTTGTTAATAATTGATTTTTGAAATACAAATATTTAAAAATATTTATATTGATTTATATGTACATATTTCCGGATACAAAACTTATTAAAATTTAATGAAATTTTAAATATGATTTAATTAAATAGAATCTTAAAATCAAAAATATCAGAGTATTATCAAGATGCATCACTACTGATTAAACAGAATAAAAAATGTAAAATAATATTCTAGTTTAAGTTTAATTCAATACAAAAAATCTATATTTTTGATTGAAAAAGATATTCTAGAAGTGTTTATATTTTTTTAATGCTAACAACCGCGATTTAAAAAATTGGAATTGTTAAAGTGACACAAAAGTTTGATTTTTATGATTTAATTATTTGTTGAAATATTAGTTCCGTTTTTGTTCAGTAGAAACGTGTTATTTATTATTTTTTTAGTATTAATTACATTGCTAATGTAAAAGTATTGACAATTTTTTGACATTGTTTCAGCCTTTATTTATTTTTGCTTAAATATTTTCAAACTCTGAACATATGACAATTTTTGAACAGGACGCTACAGAACTAATACAAGCAGCCCTTCGCGGTTATAACACGAGGGAGAAGAGACTGAAGACCCAGCATTCAGGTTCACGAAAGGCCTACTCCAACCGACAAGAATCGGTCTCTTCGCTAGCTAGTGTGAGTGATTCCAATACTATATCACCATATTTTTGTTACATCTTTCGTGAAATCTCACAATCTGAAGGTTTTTCAATACCTTAACAAGAAAATTTAGTATGCTATTTTAAAATCATAAATTGAATATGTAAACTTTCAGAGAAGCGGTCATCAAAATTCCCAACGTTCAATGAACTCCTTCACCAGTGATGAGTCAGCATCGGAGGATGATCTGTCTTTCGATACCCCAAGAACTCCATTTGTTGATTCCTCATCAAGGCGTTCGTCATCCCGAGTAGATTCAGTAAAGAAGCAATCAACAACATCGTTATTTGCCAGAAAACTTGCAAGCGGTTAGTCGACTAAAATTATTTCTTGTTAAAGTTAAATTGAAAAACGCAATTAAATTTTTAAAAATATTGTCACATTTTTTACAGAGGATAATAATGAATTCGATAGGTCTACTGCATGTGAGTCATTGATTATAGTATATCATTTAGTTCTTTATATTCAGAATTAAATCAATCAAAACCATTACTCAATATAACCGAACATGAATTACAAAATATTCCCTGATATGAGACAAAAACCACTTGATTAATTAAAACACTAATTTTATAGTTTAAAACACTAATTTTAATAAAATACTAATAAATTATTTTTTAATTATTTTGTGGTTTTTGTCTCATTCTTTTACAAAAATAATTTTGAAATATCTTGTTCATTCACTATGCTGCACAGACAATACAATATTCACAAGATATGCCCACTATGCACACACTATATAAACGGGCTACACAATATTCATAAAAATTTACAAGATATACACGGACTGCACAATATTCCCAAGATATGCCAACACTATATGCACGGACTACAAAATATTCACAAGATTTGAACGTAATAAAAGATATGCACGAACACAGAAAATTTAAAAGTTATGAATGCACTCATATATATATATATATAAAATATGCACATATATTCACTAAAATTTTGCACTAAATATAGTTTAAAAAAATTATTTTCAGTAGAAATATTTAAATTAATAATTTAGTAAAATTAAATATTTATTAATGTAAAATTGTTTCTGCAAAATTATTAATCCTAAAATTTACAGAAGCTATATATTTTTTGATTTTATTTGTGTTCCCAGTTTATTTATTATTATATGTACATATATAAATTATTCCCAGTTCTGTTTTAATTTCAGTGAGTTCTAAACATAAGTACAGTGAACAATCTCATATCAGACCAAGTTCAGCAACACGTAAGTTTTTACTTTTTAAATGTCATATAAATAATATTTACCATTTTAAACAAAAACTTAAATATAGAGTAGGTATAAACATTCATACTTTTCTATGTTTTAGTCTTGTTTTTAACAGTATATATGGGAGCCGATTTGTAGATAATTTCTATATGTTGACTTTTGTATGAAACTGATCTAAATACCTAATTAATACCTAATTAACACCGCATATTATTTCAGCGAGCCGAGCGTCCTCCTACAGCGGGGCTGTCTGGGGTGCAGGTGCCCACAAGGAATCATTCAGTCGTCGACAGAGTACATTAAATGAAGACGATGACTTTTAATACTTCGCTGATTAAAGGTGACTAGTTGAATAAAATCGAGTTTAAAACTGCGAATACATGATACTTAGAACGTTTTAAGTAAAATAGACATCTTCCATTTTTGTTATGAACAGTATATAATTAAAATATACAACAGAAGTATGATAATTTAGTTAATTAAAAGACCGTTATGTATAATGTCAAATTTAATATCTTATTTTTTATTTATGTATTAAAATACAAAAATATAATTATACTTTGATTTATATATACGGCTATCAGTTAACCAATTTTAAATAAGTTGGAATTATTTTTCAAATGTTAAAAATCAATTATTAAAAAAATTATTTAAATAATTTCAAATTTTTCCTCGGAAATGGATTTTAATGCATTCTTGTCTCAAATTTAATCACATTATATAAAAATTTAACAACAAATAAAACATTTTAAAGCTGAAAGGGGCTTCAGGTTATTAACCTGTAGCCCCCAAAGTTTTCTTTACATATATAGATGCTACTCTATTTATAAAAATATTCATTTTGTACTTAACTATATCGATTTTATCTGCCATTATAATTCATTCCTAATTAGTTAACCTTTTAAATTTTGTTTATATTATTATAGATATGAAAATAATATTTATATTATATCGGTGGGTTAAACAAAAATGTATTAATATCGATTAAAATTTTCTACTTCGAATTGTATTCATATTTCAGATATCATTCAACGCACCCAACGTAGTACATTTTCCTCTTGTGATTTCTAAATATTGTGACGTGACAAAATATTCCTGTGAATAATTTATGAACAATTGTGATAAAATTTACACAACAAATTTGTTCGTCATTTTCTGCTGTTTTCTTTTTTAAAACTAAATTTATTCTTATTCTATAACTTTATTTTATTATATTTTTAAGTCCCTATAGTACCTATATGCAACTTACCTCTATGTATTATATTTAAAAACCCAAGATTATAAATTTCGTCTCACAATATACTTGTAGCAGTTATTTGTTCTAATATATTTTAGTTGAAAATACTTCTAATTATGATAAATTTAGAGATAATTATTTTCCCCTTTGAAAGAAACGTGTTTTTCAATAGTACGCTGCTGTAAACTATTTTTAATATTCTTTGATATTGTAGTAATTTAATTGAACAGAAAATTTAAACACCTCAAATTATGTGAGGATTTGTCATAATTAAAGAATATGTTGACAATGTTTTGACTCATATTGCTTTTTTCTGTGGTTCATGTATGTATTAATAAATTGTAATTAATTTAAAAATTAAAACTAACAGATGTCGTCAGTTCTATAAAAAAAATAATTACGTTTTTTATATAAATAAATAAATAAATAAATACTTCTTTTTATAATGTATTGTAATGACTGTATATTGTTTTTGAAACAATAGGCCCGTAATTTAATTAAAGACATTAAGTAAACATTTCGTCATTAGTTTTCGACTGGTAACAAATTCTATTTTTGAAAAGAAATAAGTTATAATAATAACAAATAAATACTCTTTAATATAAATAAACAGGCCATTTCTCATTGAGTTCGATAGGCGATTGTCGCACCGTTAATGTTTAGGAATATTTTATTTTTATTAATCAGGTATGGGAAGAAGCCATTTTAAAAATCCCGGATCCTGCACGCACGAGAGAAGTATAATTAATTAGAGGATATTTGTTTGGTTTTATGTATTAGCGTACAGATACAAGGTATAGATAAATAATAATATCAGGACTCC
This sequence comes from Vannuccia rotundouncinata, assembly GCA_034780395.1. NCBI lineage: Eukaryota > Metazoa > Platyhelminthes > Proseriata > Coelogynoporidae > Vannuccia > Vannuccia rotundouncinata. Next base: position 41,021 of record JAUZNC010045213.1, on the reverse strand, counting down.
CCAATATTAATGCATATTTAGAAAAAATAAAAAATGACAATTTTGATACAAAAACGACGGAAAATTCTCATGCCTGATTAATGTATATTTTACGGAAACGAAAGCCTCATTGTGTAATCAATAAAAATATTTTTCTCAATTATTACTGGAAACATAAAATAGTAGTAAGCTATGTTTTATTTGATTAATAAATTCACTTTTTGCAAGCAATAATTGAATCGAATAATAAAATCACAATGTTTGATTTCACTTTATACGCTATATAAAAAATAACCGCCGAAATAATTTGTATCGATGATTATTAAATAATTAAATAGAAAGATATATAAAGAAAACCAATAAAAATAATATGTTATATTTTTAATATTACTATAATTATTAAAATAAAAAGTAAAAATCAATGATACAAAGGAACAAGATACATGTTTATAAAATTAATTTTTGAAGTTATGCCTTTGATTTTATAATAATGCACCTCAAGAGATATCGAAAACAATTACATATAAACAACTACGATAAAATGTTCAGACTAGTTTAGTGGCTTCCAGACAATAGTATAATACTTCGCTACAATTCAACTAGTCGTTGGTGTATTCATTTAATTACAGAATACTGAACTTAATGGGCATAACAAGATTACAAGAAATCATAAATTAAATACACAGTACATTATGTGACTATTATATTACTCTACTCTGTGGGGTAAAGCTAATCAAAAAAGAAATAAATTAGGGTGAAAATATGAAGTTTGAATGTATTATTATTATCTAAAATTTGGCGTATTAAGATTATTCACAACTATGGTTCCTTCAACAAAGCTGCCCTTAAATTGATTACAATATATTACTATTAATAGCATTAATAACATTTATTTCACACCTGCATTAGAGCAACATGAACGAAATTGATACTCCTAATTTAGTTACATCCACACTTTTACATCGCAAACAATAATTAATTCAAAGCTATATCAATAAAAAAATTGTACAACACAGTTTCAGATCTACAAATTCCCGCCACGGCACTATGATGGGTCTGTACAGCAATGTTTATGATCGGGTGGAAAGACTAGGAGTTCTTATTTACATAAATCAACCAATCAATTCTCCTTGTGACGTACCTAATTCGGCGACTTTCAAATTCGTTTTTAGCTTCTGCAATAAAAGTCGATTTAATTAACGAAATTGTTTAAATAATGGAAGAGCTATACATAGAAACAATTAGGATTACAAAGCATAGTCAGGTAGGGAGGCGTCACTCTTCTAAAGCTTATAGTTGCGCGGAAGAGAGTGGAAAGGGGGCCCCACTCAGCGACGATGAAGAGCTTGAGGAGTCCAGGGTGACAGCACCTCTGTTGGCGGCCTGGAGTGGCTCACAGCGAAGCATGTTGGCACTGATGACCAAGGGGAAGGTCACCTCCTCCGGGAAGGTGAGCAGGCGGTGCTGAATGTTCTGCAGAAGTCGCAGCCGTGTCACCCCTGGAGTGGAGCAGTGAGCCAGCAGGTCCCCAGTGGAGGAGAGGCTGGCTACGGTGACGCTGAGCTGGACACGCCGGGAGTCGACGTGCGAGATGGAGCCCTGGCTGTTGGCTCGGTCTGTGAACCGGATGGCGTAGAGAGATCTAGAGGAGGAGGAATCCATTATTACAATACAGAAGAAAACTTTAGAAGTGGACAATTGGCAAATAAGCTCAGGGTTGTGGCTTTGTAGTATTGTTTACCATCTTACAAATCATTATTTTAACTAGAACAAAAGATAGCATAACTTTATCTATTGTAGCATTTAATTATAGTTTAGTAATGTCCATCAATGACTCATTTGAGTTTTCCTGAAGCTTGCATGGTTACAATTATTGAAAAATAGATAATGCTACTTATCAAAACAATGCTACTTACCAGAACAAAACAGAACAAAACAGAACAGACAGCTCTGAGAAAAATTCAACCAGACGAATGGCAGAATTATGGGGTTATGAATGTAGATTCAAAATGACCCAAAGATGTCTAAAAAAGGTAACACCAGCATAAAATGGTGCTAGAATAAAGTCGCATACAATACAGCAATAAGAAGCAGACATTTTAAGAATACAACGAAACGGTCATGAACTCTCACAGCGCAAACACAGCACAGAGGAAAAAGAATATGTGAAACAAAGTTGACTGATAGTCGGCAGAATAAATCGAGGACATTCTGTAGTAAACTATAGTTTGCAAGGAGTAAAAAGAAAATGAATTTAAGCTAATAGGGTAACAGCACCTCTAATGGCAATACATTGAATATATACAATAAATTGAAATGACTAGGACCATCTGTGAAACATAAATGTTCTGTTAGACAGACTATAACGATTTATTGGTCAAAAGTGAAACGTTTGCGTCCCATGTGGAAATTTGTAGCTCTACTTTAATTACTTGATTTGAAGGATGGCTGAGATTATCAGAAGATTCCACTAGAAGGTGACATATGAAACGACAAACCATTACTTCAATGATGAAAGAATGGAGACCCCCAATTGATCAAAAAATAACTTTTCCAGATGGATTACAAATACATAAAAACGTTCTTTGGGACATGCCTAGCTAAATATTACCAGAATTGTGAACATGACTAATAATTAATTTGTAAATATGAAGCCTTTTGTCATCCTGTGAATAAAACCACTTAAGAATATTACGAATTCTGTGAGATTCGAATACTTCACATAGCAACGAGATTGATTCATTCAACTTTTCTAATCTATTTCTATCAAAAGTAAAAGTCAAAGCAATCCAAAAAACAAAATTGTGAATTATTATATTGGAAAGAGTACTTTATACTGCGCAATATGTTGCGTTGAATATTTATTATATCCAATTGAATCATTAATTCTTTGCTATATAGTTCATTAAATGTAGAAAACGTTATTCTGTTCCAAACTGAAAGTATTCGTCTAATCAATTTATTGTGTGATATTTCCGCATACTATAAAAAATATAATAAAACTGCACACTTTTCCGATTTCTATATGCAGAAAGATGTCTATAATTAAAATATGTATAACATGCATATTATGTTACGTGGTCAAGATCTAGAGCACGTTTTGATTGTGCAGTAGAAATATTGATAATGCTGCATCTAAATAAATTACAATATAACTAAAAAGCCACTAGCGTGTAGACACTCCTTAGTGCTCACCGGTCCTTGTATCTGAAGACCATGTCAAGACCGAAGTTGAAGCCAGTCCAGCGCCAACTGCAGGGTGTATCAGTGATCAGTCGTCTGCCGCAGCGCTCCGAGGAACTCCAAAAGACCGAGTCGTCCAGGTCCTCGCGTGGCCCTGGGTCCGTTGCCTCGTTGCAAAGAAGCATTCGCAGCCACTGACCTCGATATGCTTCCATTAACCAAGCTACCAAGAAAACGAGTTTCATAGACGTAATTGAAAAAAAATAACAATAAATTTAATTATTTCAAAAAGTATTTTTTTTTAAATTTGAATTCTTACAAAAATTACTTTAAAATCTAAAAATTACTTTAAAATCTTACAAAGATTACTTTAAAATCTTACAAAGATTACATTAAAATCTTACTAAAATTCTTACGTAAGAATTCTTAATATAATTTTGAACTCTGTGATATTTGACACCACATCTTTGCAAAAAAACAATAAGGGAAAGGTGGTAGAGGACAGTCACTCACCATCCGGCACCAAATTATCGTTAGTTAAGGAAAGAGCGGTTTTATGAACATTGATTATGTTTTCCCAGCGAAGACACCGAAAGATCGGACGATACGGGGAGCATTCGTCGCACTCGAGGAAGGAGCTATCTGTACGATTCAGAGGAGCGAAAATAAAAGTGACGTTATGGAAAGGACAAACGGAAGTAAAAAAATAACACTTTACTCGGAAATATGTTTCTCAAATAATGTAACATCTTCTGAGAAAAAGTTCGAACACTTTTTTTAAATTAATGGGTTTAGATGCAATAGAAAAACAATGTTCGTATATAAAAACTGAAAGTAAAACAGTGATGCAACTAACGTTACATAATGGTGTACTAACTTCATATTATGCGATCTCAATAAAATGACAAAATGTCTGCTTCTAAAATGCCTAATAGAAAATATCACAACAATTATACACCACACATTTTAAAAAAATGTACAATTTAATTTTAAAACTAAACTTTTCTTATTTATATTATAAAAGTTAATATATTCCGTATGACCAAAACTATATTTCTTTTGACTAAAAACACCTTTTTTCACAGATAGACATATTTTCAGATTAATTCTGATAATTCGTGTTATTTGTGTAAACAGCTAACATTATTCAGCACAAGTTTCTTATATTATTAAAAATTAATAAATTTTACAGTTGTGTTATAATTTCAAGAAATCTGTAAAAACCGTTTTGTATTGAACTAAATTCAAGACTGCAGGTGTTAATCATTTTAAGAGTTCTGTGTACCCATTTCATTAATAATACAAAATAATGGGAATTTGGTTTTGTGTATTCTTACTTTTTGATTTATAAAATGCAAAGGCATCGTTGGTCAATTCTGATTTGGCAGAGTGACTATAGGAAGGATTGAATTGCAGAAAAATCCACTGTAATCATAAATAAATATTCTATTAATATCATATAAAAAATTGTTAAAAAGACAGTGCAGTATAATATTAATATGACAATGGAAAATCTTTCAGAAATTCTGTTCAATCTATTAAGACCAAAACGGTGAATAAAAAAAATTTCTCAATTGTACGACAATAAAGCACTGATTCACCTTGATGAGAAGTATAAGCAAATCCTGCTCGATTTGAATAACGAATGTTTTAGGAGACTTTATCAACTCAGTCATAAGGGATATTCTGCAATGAGATTACATCGGCCACAAGTATACGAACTTGTAATGATTTTATAAATATGAGAGGACAGCAATTCAAACAAATGCAATAACATGGGAATTCTTTTTATGCATTCGAAATTTGTTAATCTATTTAACACTAAGGTAAATATTAATTTAAACAAAAAATTTATTTCATAAGAACATAAGAAGATAAGAATTAAATTAACATAAGACAACTTTTCCAGAAATTCGTTAAATATCATCTAGAATCAATCTTTCAACACTCACGCCATTGACTTTAGCAGATCAATGAGTATGACGTCATCATCGATAATCATGATAGCACGCCCGAGCCATTCAACACATGTGCTCCGTAGTTGGCATAGGTTGTACTCTTCTGCCACATTGAATAGATCCACTACATTTGTCAATCTGAAGGATATTAGAATAATGGACAAAGTGAAATATTTCATGAAACTTTGGTAATAACGCAATACTGCATATTTAAAGCATTAATAGTATTATAAGTATTATAAATAAAGCTTATGTGAGTTTACAGTTAAAATTCGTATTAGTTAAACTAATAATATATCTATAGATAGCTTAATGGAAAGCTGAAATAAATTAATTAATAATGAAAATTGGAGATAGGAAGAAACTTTAAAACGTTATCGTAACTGTTATTGGTACATACGTGCTTCAAGAACAACAAATTATTGGAACGTACGTACATATCATAATATATTATTATAAATTGAGGAACGTTATAAGTTTTGTAGTTAGGGAAAGATTGTAAAGAATGTTAACAATAAATGTTGACAAATAGTTGAAAAAACAATTGAATATAAGTTTGTCTTTGTTTCATAAACCGATCAATATAATATAGTAACGTACGAACCAATAATTTTGTAGATTTGAAACCCTCATTAGTTGTAATTTGGTCCAGTTAGAGCGTATTTTTTCTTACTTAATAACGGTCACGTTACTAAAAATGCCTTGCAATACTTTTTAACTATTTATTATTTGAAATATGTGCACCTTTTTTCTATTTTTACTGCTAATTTCTATTTTATGCTAAGCGTAAATCATTCAAAAACGATTTGTAGAACGGTAAAAAACATTTTTGTCGTCGTTCTTAAGTACGAAGGGATTGTTCTTTAATAAAAGAACTGACAATTATAGTCGAATTATAATGAAATAAAATGTAGAAATAGTTGAATACTATTTTGCAAAGGTCTATAATTTGAAATAAACATAAAAGAATAAATGGGTAGGTGTGTAGAAATAGACCCCAATCATCAATAAAATATATATTTTGTGTATAAAAACTTCTATGTCGTTTTCATGATCATAGTTATATTCTTATAAACTAAATTAATTATTTAAGTTATTACACAGTTCTTAGTAAACAGACTTAAAATAGTGTAAGCTTTGGCGCATACATAATACAAGGAAGTGACATTAAAATAAAAAGTAAATATAACTGGACATTTTCATTGGTTTAACAATTTAACCAGATTAATCACAACTAAGACACCCACCTGATCATGCTCTTCATATATTCCTCACTGGACGAGCGTACATCTTCCAGTTGAAACCACGTTGCCGCCGCCATCACACTAAGGACGTTATTCTCTGAGAGCTCCACACTGTCGGAATACAGAGAGCCGAATACCACGCGAAGTGCCTCGTCCGTGATGTTGGCGTCGGGAAGTTCCAACTTGACCACACTGGCCAAGGTCTCACGCCATGCACCATTGAACATCACATTAAAGAAGGGCGACTACACAAAATACGAACTGAAAACTTTAACTCGCGTAAGTATGTAATGCATCAAAATCAAGCTAGTAAAAGGAGTAGAACTAGTACAAGTAACCAAGAATGGTTCTTGGTTAAGGATTTTAAATCACATCATCAACGATAATAAGTACAAATTGTTAAAACCTAGAAAAGAAATTAACTCTTACCTGTTTAATATATAATTTATGAAGTTTCCACTCATTGTTTGGAGTAACAATTGTAATATCACTGCCTTCACCATTGATAAAGAGCTCATTATAAATGTAGTCATAAGTGGTTCGTATTCTTTTGCTATTCAAAACAAGACAAATATACAAATAGAGAATATTGTTTTGTTAAAAAGACATCAAAATTCAACAATCTTGAACAATGCATGCAAATGCACTACTTAAACACACTACTCACGTTGTTGGAGTATCTGACAATAGTTCACATGAATCCAGCATTGAATTGTGACGTTTTCGGATGCTTGGTTTTAATTCTTCCTTGGGCGAGTTATTGGAAGAAAAGTAACTACCCATCCTAATATCGAGTGCACTTGTTTTAAATAGTAATCGAAGCTTTGTTAACTAAAATAAAAAAGAATGCATAAATTATTAAAGGTAACAATTCTGAATATAAAGTTGGAAGTATATTGTCATATAGTGAAAACACAAATATTTTAAAATACTGAACATATAAAATTTTGTGAAAAATTAAAAAAAGCAGTAAATAATCTAAATTCACTAATTGAATAAACTAATTTAATGTTTTACTTATTAATATTATTTGATCCTTTTCAATTCATTGTTGTAATACATTGACCATTTAAATAAATAATAATTAAATTTATTTAAAAAATATTTTAGTTGAGAAATTTCCTAAATATCTTAATGAATGTTTGAAATTAAATTCAACTGGAATTTTTTGCTAAATACACTGAAAATTCATAAAAAGGTTTTCATTTTGAATATAAAGTATTTGAAAAGTTATTTGAAAAGAATAAAGTATTAAATTTTAATAGTAATTAACTAATCCCTAATTAATTATAAAGGTGATGACAGTTAAATTATTGTATTTTTAATAAGAATATTAGAAAGATATATTTTTAGATAGATGAAATATATGTTATGCTTTTATTTTATTTATTAATGTTAGGTTTTGTATATTTTATTCATTCTACATAGAGTATGTTCTATAAGCTTCAACAACCCAGATAAAAATAGTTTTTATCAAATTAATATATTAATAACTATCTGTGGCATTGATAATGCATGTGATATTCAAATTATGATATTGGAGATATGATCAAAAACTGATTTTTAAAATTATTTTTTACAATTATTCTTTAAATTACTTTATACTGTAAAATGACAGACAGCATTGAGAATACTATTGAATATCAAATTTTAGCAGCAGCCTGGTATTACAATTGCAATATAAGTATTGCTGCCATCAGAAGTATGAAGAGAACTATTTAATGCTAATCCTCCAGATACAAAAGTGAAAAAATTTGGAATATAAAGTTATTTGAAACCAGAAGTATCCATGACATAATATAAAGTGGACACCTAAATGGGAGAGGGAATGAACATGAAAAAAATACTCTATTGCTGGAGGATAACCCAAATATGTCATTAAGAAAGAGATTTGATGAACTGGATATACCACAATGAAATAATACTGTGTAATGACAAAGGATCTGGGATATAAAAATTTAAGATGACAAAAGTACAATTCCTCAGTGAGACAGATCATGAAAATAGTGTTTTATGCTGCCAACAAATATTTAAAAAAATACAATAACATCTGAAAAGTAAACTATTTTTCACTGATGGATTTTCAGTATATGTCAAAGGTAGGTCTAGTATGATGCTTTCGTTTTGGTCTAAACAGAATGATAATTTCTGATAATAATTTAAACAGCACCCCAAAAGTTATGGTGCAGGCAGCAATTTAGGCTAAGTATCTCATTGGTCAATTTTTCTTCAATGGTACAGTCTGCAGAAGACTACATTACTATGCTTCATGAAAAATTTAACCCTGCAACAAAGGTATTCTAACAGAATAGGGTTAATGCTCCCATACCAATGAAAACAAGAGAATAAATGACAAAATTTCTAAGACCAATGTGTCAGCAGTTTGGGCCACTACCATAGCTGCCACAAAGTCTAGATTTGACATCTTGTGATAAAACACCAAGAAAGCAATAGATGTAGAAATAAATAAAAGAAGAAATTTTAAAAAAATAATTAAAAGAGAATTTGTTTGGTTTCCTACAAATAATAAATGACACTTTCTTTATATTTTGAGCTCTTATTTATTCATACAGGATGAAGCAGAAGTAGCTCCAGATTGGTATCCATTAACCTCCCATCTAAAAATCTATTTATAAATGTTCCTAAGGTTTTCCATCATATTTCTACAAGTCACTACAAGTGTGCTATTGTGGTTTATGAAATGTTCCTTTAAAACAGTTGTGGAATTGAATTGTGACTTGTGCTTTATGAAAAAAAACCTGGCTGATACACTGTTTGACACATCTCCAAGTCAACAGGAAAAAATTTCTCATCAATAATTTTCAAATGGTTTGTGGTTTCTCCTGGGGATCATGGAGGCCATTCAATTGGACCATGTCATCCAATCCATTTGACTTCAAAGTTCTCATCCAACCAATGTCACACAATCAAACCATGTGGTGAAACACCATCCTGTTAAAAGTAGCAATTTTGTTGTCACCTCACTTTAGGCCAAAATTGTGTCTGTAAAATTTCTTAATAATTGTTTGAATTGATGGTACCATTGAAAAAATTGACCAATTAATCCAGTCACATATATTGTTGCCCATACTGTTATACTTCTCTGTCAATAATTAATTGTGGGTTTCGATTATACCAATAGATACAATTACATCAGTTGATGTGTCTGTTATATTTAAATTGAGTTTTATCAGACCACCAGACATTGTGCACAAACATATCATCATTGTTGACCAAGTTCATGAAGGTTTCTGTGAATTCCATATGCCTGTCAGTATTGCACCATGTAAGACATGAAATAACTGGGGAATGTAAGGCTTTGTTTATGTAACAATCGCAGTATGGAAAGTTGGCTAATAAATGTGGGGATATTCTGTGGGGACATCCATATAGATTTGATCAACTCATCTTCTTTTCCATTAGTTGTTGCAGAATGTGGTCTTCCTCATTTAAGAACATCATTTACCTTATTAGTTTCTTCAAATTTTGACATCATGTTTTTAATGTTTTTACCCAAACATAGTGCCAAACAAGAATTTTTTCTTTGACCACAGAAAAATTCCCTGATTTTTTGAGAATAATATGTTATCATTAAAAACAGATTTTACCTCATAATATCTTATAATCTTACAAATATTAACAGTGGAAATTATGTTCATCCTTAAAAATGCAGAAGTTTACATTGTTTTACATATAATACAAATATTAACAATGTAGGTTTACTATAAAAGAAGGACCAGAATTACCAGGACATTAAAAACAATTTTAAAGTATAACAAAAATACAAGCTCAGAAGGGGTTTAAACCCTCTAAACCCCCCTCCCTGAATCCACTACTGGGCAGTACACACTAAGCAGACAATTAATTATGCTGTCTTACACATTCCATATATTATAAATTCAATAATTTATTTTAAGGGAGAAGAAATATATATATAGTGAAAATCTATGAGTTAGAGGGTAAAATAGAAATATATATATATACTAGTCTGCATGTTGATGTAGCTCTAGGATAATATGAAAAGGTATGGGAGAAAGCTAAATGAAGTAATTAGCAGTCCAGCAACCAGTTTTTTAATTCCAATGTTAGCAGTCCAGCAACCAAATATTATTGGATAATAAAATCAATACAAAGCTTTAAACCAATCTTATTTTTAACATGGAGAAACATTAAAAATCAATAAATGCATTAAGACTCTAATTATAATATTTTTATTCATCTATTTAATACATTTAACAATTTTCTATTTTTCCTCAATAATAAATGCAAGAGACTCATTTTAACTATTTTTATAATAGGTATAATTGCATATATTAACCAGTTGCTGGTCTGCTAATATTAAAATTAGAAAACCAGTTGCCAGTTTGGTAACACCTGCTAAAGCTAAAATAACCAGAATATATAAAAAGACATATAATGTAAACTGGCATTGCCATTAGATGTATTTTTTTCAATGGAGTTTTATAAATTAGATTTTTGGTAATTTTTATCTGTTTATATATAAAATTAGGCTCTGCATACATAAGATTTTGGTAATAATTGCTATTGAAAAAAGTGGAGCTGGTATACTAGTATACATGTAGTCAACTTGTAAACCTGGTTAGACATTTCTCAATTAGATACAACTATACCCATTATTTTTGTTACAAAATTTTTAAGACTTGAAATATTTCCTGGACAATTTTTTGTAGGTTAGGGCTACATGGGTGATGACATGGAATGACATGGACATTAACAAAGAATAAATATTCTACTTTCAGCAAAACAAAATTAATTATTTTTCCCATTCTTCTACATATATAGTACACTACTATAACTTAAATAAAAAATAGAGCTCACTAATCTTTTTTCTATGTATTAGATATAACATTTTGTTTATATAAAATGACAGTCCCCATATTAACAAAAAATTTGTGTTTATATTATTACTCTTTTTAAAAATTTAATGTTAGAATTTACACTATTTACATAATTTACACAATTTAATACAATTTTTCAGAGACATTTGCATGTTATTATAGCATTTTAGCCATTATTAATAAAAATATAAATGATCAAATAAATTTTGTTTACATTTTCAAATAATAAAACGCAATGAAATTTATACCTATTTAAACAATTAATTTTTATTAAAAATACTATAATCATTTAATATTGAGATTTTCGTCTAATAAGTATTGCGGTTAATTTTTTTAGTATATTGGGCTAAACCAGTGATAGACAATAAACAACAAGTAACATTAAAATTTAAAGTCACTTCATATAGTTTGTGTATAGATATTAATTTATAAATTTCTTTATATTTATCTAGATAAATATCTTTAACTTAAATTTTATTAAATGAATTACTGTATCGGCGGACCATCGAGACCATCTGTGTATATGTATAAAATACAGTGAATAATTATATTATTTGCTACATATCCAAGCATATCTACACATATCCATACATATCCATACATATCCACACATATAACCATACATATCCATACATATCCATACATATCCAAACATATCCACACATATCCATACATATCTATATATATATCCATACATATCCACACGTATCCAAGAATTTTACTATATTGCATTTGGAGAATTCGATTTAACAATTAAAAACTTGATTAATTATAGTTATCGATACCTGATTGGTACTTATTGATTTTTTATCAATTATTATCTTGTTTTTCATTAAGACATATAATATCCTTAATAATTCCTAAATCCCAAAAATATCAATAATTATTAATTTATAAACATTCATCATATTTTTTTCGAATTCTAGCAAATTTTAATACACATTTTATCATCCATAAAAATCGTTAAAAGTCGTTAAAAATTCCTAAATATCATTAAAAAATCCCTAAATATCTCCAACTATATTATTTGCGAAGATTACCTTGATTTTGAGAAGACTGCCCATACTTATAAAATTCAGCTTTACCTGTGTTGGAGGACCATCATATACAGTTATTATATCTACAAGGGCTTTTGGAAGCTTTTACATTGTTCAACCTGTAGGACCACTTAATCTAGGTCATATAAAAATTTCAAGGTCATAGGTACGCTAGGTCGATTTTTATTACTCAGCTTAATTCCACAACTCGTAGAGTTTCTCCTTATGCATTTTCGGAACGACTAGGTAAATCCCCTCTAGAAAAAGTCATCAGCAAAAATTGTTTAGTTGAAAAATTTTAAACTGGACGACTAAAGGTCCTATAGAATATTTTTCAGATATTTCTCCGATACACTTTTTAAATATTATCCGTGTTGATTGGAGTTTTAGAAAAAAAGTTATGGCCAAGTAAAAATTTTTTTTCTCTCAATTTTTTGGGTTGTTTAATCAACTTCAAACTTTCAATAAATAAGTTTTCATTGCCTAGAACCAAAACTCGAAAAAATCTAAGAAAAATATCAAATGGGAAAAAAGGTATATATAGTTAGGGTTTGAGGCCTGTCTAGAGCATACATTTTTTCTAAAACTTTTTAAGCCGATTCCTTTAGTAAATATCTAAGTTTACATGTTTATACACATTAATCCGTAGCTAACTCAAAATCTCGAACTTACGCGGCACGTCAGAGAATTTTTAATGACTTTAATTTGACCCCAAACCCTAACTATATATATATATTTTCTCCTTCGATATTTTTCTTACATTTTTTCGAGTTTTGCTTCTAGGCAATCAAAACTTATTTCATAAAAGTTTGGAGTTGATTAATCAACCCAAAAAAATTTAAGAGAAAATAATTTTTTTCAATTTGCCATAACTTTTTTTCTAAACCTCCAATCAACAAAGTTATTTATTATATTCTGAATATATAATAGTCAAAATTTAAAAGTGTATCTGAAAATACATAAGAAGAAAACCTACGAGTTGTGGAAAGTTGAATAATAAAATTCGGTTACCCTCAAAAAAATGTTCGTGAGCCAATAGAAATCGACCTAGCGGACCTATGACCTTGAAATTTTTATATGACTTAAATTAAAGGGTCCTACTCGAACATTTGGGGCAACGTATCCCAATTAGTAAAAGATGCTCCTTCTCACTGCGGATCCTCTGGTATTCGTGGTTTTACGATCCGTGATCCGATTCTAAGATTTTTGAAAATATTTTTTCATAAAAAAATGCGTAATTTTGAATTGAAGATTTTGAATAGTGAATATTCAAACCTTTTGAAATGAAAAAAAGTGTAAAAATTATTACAATTTTAATTCTATGATTAGATAAATCTATTGTTTCTAGTTTGTTTAGTAGAATAGATATGCATATGGTTTCTTTACTCTCAAGTTTAATATATTACTAGGCTGTATCCTGATGCTATTATATCCTCTAAGGAAACAAGCAAAATCAACCAACTATCTTAATTCTTTAACCCATTTTTCTATTATTGAATTGAATTCATGTTTCGCACAAGATTTTTAAGTGTGACCATACAAAATTCGCTTTTTATTATTATTTAAAAAATTCATGTCATTGAGTACCTCAAATCTTAATTATTATTTCTGTTCTAAAACGTTTGGAACATTTGGTATGTTACTGACTTTTGAAAAGAAGTAAAAATTAAAGAAGTTAAATAAATATTTTGAAGTAGATATCTTGACAGTGAGCCAATGAAAAGAAGTAAAAATATTTAAATAAATATTTTGAAGTAGATATCTTGACAGTGAGCCAATGAAATGAAGGTAGTGATTTTAACGCTATCGATTTTATTTGGTTGCCGTTGTGAGTGGAGACGGAAGACGGAGAATTATCGATTTCTTGTTGACACGCTGGCATTATTTTATGTGCTTCGTAGGCAAAGGCAAAATTAAAGTGCTCCATAATTTATGACCTACTTTTGACAATTTCAAATGTACATCATTAAATGGGTAATTTACACCAACTGAATATTTTTTGTAGCTTAAAACTCTTTTTTCCGAAGCATAGAAACAGTGGCATCAACTGAGGAACCTTATTAAGAAAATGATGTAGATATATCTCCTTGACCTACATTTAAATTTAAAAATTGAATTTATGTCAGATCCTTGTATTTTATTACAAAATAAATTACAGGGTGATCTTAGTTTTACTTTATATTGCTTTATACAGGTGACCCTTCCCGGCCACTCAATTATGGATATGTGGGATATCTCGAGATATGCACACGTGATCCTTCCCGGGCACTCAACATGGATATGTGGGATATCTCTACTTATTTAGGTAGATATGTAGGATATCTCTACTTATTTAGGTAGATATGTGGGATATCTCGAGATATCGCTGTGTGACCCTTCCCGGGCACTCAATATGGATATGTGGAATATCTCTACTTATTTAGGTGGATATCTCGAGATATCCATGTTTATATGGTGGATATCTCGAGATATCCCACATATCCACAGGTGACCCTTCCCGTCCGCCATAGGAGGGAGGGGCTGCAATGCGGGGAGTATGGTCAAAACCGCGATTTATCTACAAAAGTTTTAATCTTTGAAAATTCCACGTGGATGGGGCGTAGGCGCATGTGCGTGGGTGGAGTAGAAACTAATTTATGGTAAATGGTAATTGGTCATGAAAGGGCACTCCAATGATATTTGCAAAGTTTTTAAAATTTTAAAATTTATAAATTAGTGTTAATTTTTTTGTTTAATTGGAGTAGATAATAGTACAATCTAATTCTTTATATATTTTTTAGTATTAATAGCCATTAAAGTTATTGAAATCCCTTACTGTCTGGCTAAAAATAAAAGTATTGTTAAAAATCAAAAAATGTCCCTTTAAGGTATTGATAACTGAATTTAATAAAGTTTTATAGTAAAATCAAATTCTCCATGTGCAACATAATACTATTTGCCACTAAAATTATTGAAATTATTTTCTGTATTGGTGCCAATCAGGTATTAATACCTATAATTAAACATGTTTTTAATAGAGAAATTGAATTCTTCATATACAATATAGTAACGTTTGCCATTAAAATAATTGAAGTTCCTTCCAACCTGCTAAAATAAAGTAACCAAATACAGCTCCTCGTTCAACTACACAATACAAATTTGAATTCACCGCAAGAACATTTAATACGTAAAGATGGTGAAAAATTTTGAAATTGTTTTATTTATTTTACTTTTTATGAATTAAAATTTTGAAAATTTTGAATTTTAAAGGAATTTTGAAATTTTATCTTTGAATTAACTGTACCTATTCTTATTAGATAATAAATAAACTCTTAAAGGTGCGCGTAAATTTAATAGGTGCGCAAATCTAGTAAAAGTGCGAAAAATGTTTACTTTGGAGTAGAGATCCTTTGTTGGCCTAGTTATCACCCTTACATACAACTTTCATTTAAGTAAGGGCTTTTTTAGAGAGATGTCAAAAAAGAAATAGATAATATTTTTAAAACTCTAATTCGCATTGAAATTTTCAAATGAAATTTATAACTTTGAAAAAAGCATAATTATACTCTGAAATTACATTCCTTATTCGTTTTATACTTTATTTTATATATTACACTTGCTACTAGAAGTAATTAATCAGTAGTAAATGTAAACAACGTTGATTAATAAAATATTTAAAATACTATAATATAATTATACTATCTGTCAAGCTTCGCCTATATTAGACGTTTTTTAAAGTTTATGTTATAATTATTACCTATACATTTACAAACACAGAATCTCTCTTTGAACCTACTCGAACTTTCGAAAAAATGAATGCCATTAGTCAGACTCGGTGATTAAATATATAGACGTAATCATTGATTATGAAGTATACATAATTATATATTTTTACAACTTTCATAGCCTATGAACAAAAAGCATTTTTTCAGATTAACTGATTAAATATATATCTATATGCAAATATGTAAGTATAGTATGTAAGTATATATAATTATATGTACTTAATAATCAATGAATACGTCTATATATATACAAAAACCGAATCTCCCTTTGAACCTACTCCAAATTTCGAAAAATGTATCCAATTAATCAGAATCGGTGATTAAATGTATATATATATATATTATTAGTCTATATTAAGTTCAAATTACTAATAATATACATATTAGCTATTGATAAAACAAAAATCTTTTTATTATGAATAAACCCCTTATATGTAAAAAAAATGCCCCCCAGTATACCTATAAATGTTACACAAATTATTATTGAGTAAAATTAAATTTACAGGAAATGAATCACAGAGATCTCTTACGACCTGTTTAGGAAAAAGTAACCAGGAACACTGCACAGTGCTATTTAGTAAAGAGGGGAGGCATGAACGTAATCTTCAACACCCGACTCATAAGCCTACTGAAATAGGTGATGAAAGCAGACTGCTTTCAAGTCAGTCTGCTTTCAGTCCTTTATTCTGGGATAGATATACCGAGTTAGATTTATCGAGCAGATGTTAGCTCACACTATATAATAGGATGTGGACTTGTCTCATAAGAACTGCAGAAGAAAGCCAAAAATCAATAATAATCATTGTCCTCCGAATGTTTAGGACCTCCTATTCGTTACATTGTTGCATTGCCGTCTTTCCAAAGTGACAGGATGTTTGACTTAGTTTCTCATTATCACTGCGTCTTTGCTCACCACCTTTACTCGTGATTTGACTTTTAACGAAGTATATCGTAGACTTTCGATCACATTCTAACTAACTAAGAGTGTCTTGCATCAATTACTTTGTTTGGTGGATATGTATGGGCTCATCACATGTCTATTTTGAAGATAATACAATCGATTTAAAAGAGATTTAAGTAAGTTAAATTATTTATTTGATATTTATGTTATTTATACATTTTTCATAAAAGTTATATAATATGCACTAACTTCTTAAATATATAAAAGTTGAAATATTTAATAATAATCAACATGATTAAAATTATGTTCTTTTTATTATTAGTCCAGTCATTCTGGCTAAAAATTCACGAAAATGTCGACAAATTGCTAAAAAAGGTTTTACGATTGATTATGGTAGATATACGTTCCAACTAACACCTCAGAAAAGTCCCAAAAAATCCCATTACCCACATTTTTGGGGATTGTAGCTTACTTGGCCGTTAATTAAAATAAACTACCACACCACCCAGACAGTCACTATATAATTTTGGATAATAAAATCGATACAAAGCTTTAAAACAATCTTATTTCTAAACCGAGCCGGGTCTACCACACCTTGAACATCAAAAACATGGAAAAACATTAAAAATCGATATAATCAAAAATTGAATACTAGGTATTTAAATCATCTGCAATTCCGTCTATTTGACACCGCATACGAATCATAAAGATTCTGTAATTATACGTTGTAATTGTTGTTGCCAATAAATTTTTAGTTTATTCTATGAAAAAAATTTAATTAACGGCCAAGTAAGCTACAATCGCCACATTTTTACGTTGCTATTTTTGTGTTTTCCCATTTTATAGAATAGGAGAAATATCTATGGTTTTGGGTAAACTTTGAGAAAAGGATGATTTTGAAGCAAATAAACGTATTATTTATAGGTATTTTCTCAAATTTAAATAAAATTGATGCTTATAATTTTATTCATCTAAGTATTTTCTACATATTAAAAGCAAAAATTATATAAATATATTGTAATGTTTACTTACAGATACATTTGAATATAGTCTATTTGGTCTATTTAGCCGATATTTATGTTAAATTTGAAGTAGGAACTGAAATTCAAATGTTTCTGAAAAGTAAACTTTACAATATATATAACTTTTTCTTATACCTATTTAATGTGTAGAAAACACTTAAATGATAAAATTGTAAGCAACATTTTTTTTAAAGTTGAGAAAATATGAATTTGCTTTAAAATCATACTTTTCTCAAAAATATACCCAAAAACTATATAGATTTTTACCCTATTCCTTGAAATGGGAAAGCACAAAAATAGCAACTAAAAAATTAGGACAGTCGAATTTTTTGGGACTTTTCAGAGGTGTTAGTTGGGACGTATATCTACCATTATCAATCGTCAAACCTTTGTTAGCAATTTGTCCACAATTTCGTGAATTTTTAGCCAGAAGGACTATATTATCTTAAATTTTAGTATTGGATAATATGCGAACTATGAAGATTCGACCATCAAAATGGTTTATTTTGTTCGGTCAAAAATATGCATTATGCCCTCATTATCATTGAATAACAATTTTGCTTTTTACAGACACGTAGGTAGATTTTAGATTATTGTTATTTTATATTTAAATATTGATTATAATTAAATCGTTTTTATTTAATATGGCAGGTATAGGCTCAATCGTTTTCAAAGTTATTGAATATAATATTAATTAAATATGGTTTTGTAGTTACATTATATAATTTGTCATATTTGTATTGGAATTTAATATTTTCATAGTAACCAGGAACAACAATACCTATATGATCGGATTCTTATAAGCACAGTGAACAAATATTTAGCAAACAAACGCACGGATATTAAAAATCCAAATCATATAAAAATAAACAAGTCATGTTGAAACAACAGCTGACTATATTCAGTGCTCCATACATGCCCTTTCTGTTCTATGTGTAGGTATTTATTAACTTAAGAGTCCTTCAAGACAGATGGTCCTCGTTCACAGAAAAGCCTGGACGTGAAGCAGATGGTACTGGCCATATGTTAGTCGTCAATTTCCTTTAATAAAAATTCAATACAGGCTATATCGTATAAATAATATACTCTTATAGCTCTCAGATAATACTGTATAAGTTTGCAGGCAAAAGAACAAGCTTATATCGAGAAACCTTATGTGACTGATTCAATATAAATTTATAAAAAACTCTTTTCCACGACTTAATATTCGACTCATTTCAAATATAAACAGACTTGTATTTGGTTTATTGGTTTATGCACAACAATTATGCACAGACGTGACATGTAAAATCCACAAGTCTGGTATTTTAAACTGTCTTGAACATCCTGTACTATAATTTTGCTTCAATATAAATAGATATACCTAATTACATTTCAATAAGATGTGCTATACATACGCACACGTATAATTTAAATAACATTGAAATTCATTTGAATTTGTTTGAAGACAAATTTAATTATACTAAATTTATGCAAACAGTCATAACATTATGTAGGGTAAATGCATGATAGTAATCATTTTAGAAATATATTTTAATGAATTTTCCAGAGATCAGGAATTTTATAGTTTTTGACAAATTTCGAAAACTAAAAGGCTAACATAAACCGATTATGTAGATGAAACCTGCTATAAAAATTGTTCACTCGGAAGGCTTATAGTTAGGTATGAATTAATTTAGGAAATATCTAATTAACTCAGAATCTTTCGCAATCGTGTTTTTAATTTAATTTTCCTTCATCTGGGAATTTTTAGCGATGATTGTGTTATATAGCAGATGGAGAATCTTTGAATATTTAGTTGAATGTGTAAAATGAAGAGTATATACGACTTACTCAGTCTGGGTCATAATCTAATATAGGTTTCGCGTCATTCGAAGTCCATCTGTTAGAGTGACAGGCTACAATTACTCATACGAATGTTCCGTATGTTCTAAATTAGAGAACTAAAATTTATTTAAATAAAACATATACTGATGGGGAGATATATATGTATAACAATCCAAATCTTTATAAAAACTCTGTCCTGTGGTAATTATTATTTGCTTATAGTACTATCATTACTTGTAATACAACTTATTTGTTTATAATTATGCAGAACGATCTTTTCGTATATGTACGCTCGACGTTATTTTCTTAAATTTAGTAAAATTTATAAAGGTGACGTGAACAATTTTATAAACTAAATTTACAATATTATTCAATGTAGTTATTCTGACAAAATAATTTGGACAATTTATCGTTTTAGCCTATTTTAAGCTAAAATGGACCTGTATTAGGAACTGATATTCAAATATATATTCAAATATAAAACTTTATAATATATTCATAGAATGTTTGCTTGTAATATCTAGAAAACTAAATAGATGAATAAAATTATATTCAACAATTTTTTTTAAAGTTAAGATAATATGGATAAATAATACGTTTATTTGCTTTAAAATGGATATTTCTCCTTATATTCATTAGGTAATTTGGGAAAAAACAATAGAATTATAATAAAAGTTAAACCATGGGAATTCTTGGGACTTTTCCGAGGTTTTAGTTTGGACCTATATCTATCACAATCAATCGTTAAACCTTTGTTAGCAAATTTCCAGACATCTGTGGATTTAATTAATGCCAGAATATACACTACAACGATGAACTTTAAAATTGTTCATTAAAGTAATAAAAGAACAACTGTCTTTTTTTCACAGTTGTTTAAACGGAGAAGTTGTTTTTAATTATACGGATTCGTTCTATATACAAGGAGGTATTATTTTACTTAATATTCACATCAACATAGAACAAATCCAAAATATTAAGTAGCAGCTACCGTGGCAACGATTTTATGGGATAATGTATCCTATTCAAACATATATACAATAAGATTTTACTAAAAATAAATATTTTTATATATTATTTATTTAAAACGACACCAAAGAATTTGCCTGCTAACGAAACTATAACAACGCTTAGAAAGTGGAGCCTATAAAGAATAGAATTATAGGTTTAATGTTATATGTAAGCTATATAGAGGGATGTCATCTGGTGGTGGTCCCAGCGACCTTCGGCTATACCAGGATTGGCAATAGATGCAAGTCTTTAATAGATTCTTCTTCTTCCTCCTCCTCCTCCTCATGTCGGCAGCAGGAAGTGCTCGATGGCTGGCTGGTGATGTTTGGTAGCCGCCGCCCGTGACATCTGGCAGCTTTACATCGGCTCACTCCTTTGGTAAACACACACCCCAAAACATAACCTGTCTATATAGAAAACATAGCATACAACTTCTCTTTTGATGAAAATTAATTTATTAAGAAATTCGTGTTCTTTTCACCCTTGCCTCCTTTTTCTTAAAAGATATTGTTATAGCCTCTCGGTTTCTTGATGGCAAACACTTTATACAGAAGAAAAAGAATTTTTTTCGTCATAACATATAAAATTGCACAATGAATGTAGCGTTGACAATAAATATAGTTATTTTAAGTTGTGTGCTAAAAGGAAAAATTCTTTATTAATATTTTAAAGTATTCACTTTGTTTTTAGAATGATCTAGTAATTTAAATTATGTTATTTAAATATAAGTGGCAATATACAAATTGGTAGTTTTTATATATGAAAATGTTCAAACATATACAAGATGATAATAAGATGATATAAAGCTATATTACTATAGATATAGGAAATCCAAACAAAATTTAATCGTACGAAGTTTTAATCATTTATAAAGAAATTGGCTATTTTGAAAACATTACATAGAATTATAATAGAAAAATGATCATAAAAATATTTGAACGTATTTTGAATTTTCCATCTATATAGTCTTTTTGTATATAAACTATTTGTGTCCAAGACGAAAAAATATTTGATTTGCACTTTCTTTCGACAAGTAAGACATTTAAATATTTAAAAAATTACCAAACAGGTTCATTGAGTCTATATATCTATATATTTAATATAAATATTATTAAGTACGTATTATGTACCTTCCATAAAACTAATATAATATGTTTTTACTGCAATTCTACTTTGCAATAACTCCACATCTTCAATAACGTTTGCCCCTTTTTTGTTATAATTCAAATGTTCCCTGCACCTCTATTAGATTTAATATTTCCGCCATCGATTATTCATAGAAATATATTCACATAGAACGAAATTCGGCTGTATAATAGTAATAAATGTGATTACGTAACCCATTTATAAAAATATTTTTTATATTTAAAAAATTAAAAAAAATTTCTTCAAATTTAAATCAATGTTTGTTATAATTTTATCTTATAGTTGATTATCACATAATATAAGCTATTCAGTGATTTACATTTATTTAATAGCCATTTATGTAAAATAAAAAAAGAGTAAATTTGGGGTGATGGGGATGGAACCCCTCTCATGATGGTCCACATGAGTCTATAATGAAGGTAAAATTGGCGCTAAAAATAGTAAAACTTCATTTTAAGAAAAGTCACAAGAGCTTATAACTATTGTAAAATTGTTGAATAAAAAATACCAGCCAAAATTACAGAGGCGGGGGGGGGCAATCGGCTTCTACCCGATATGGATAGGGTTAAGATGTAACAATTCACCTTTTAATTTTCAGAACTGAAATTTGAGATATAAATTTTTAAAACAGTTATATTTATATATATATTATTTTATTAACCAATGTTTATACAATTTATCAAAGTCAACATATCATTTTGTTTAATAATTATTTGATTTATAAATATTTATATATAAATTATCCACTGAGAAATCAAATAACAAAATTTCAATTTATTTCATTACACAAATGCGTGACACAATTTTTTAATTAAGTTTTCTATGCATGCTGTCGTATGTGCTAAATTAATTAATCTAGTTGACCTCATTATGTTATAATCAAATACAATCACGTAGGTATTTGAAGATTTGATTAGACGATGCATGAACAAATTTTTTGAAGTCACGAACGTGCTATATTATCATTTATAAGGATTAATTTATAATTGTAATCTTTTAAAGATAAATAGAAAGTAGGAGATGCAAGCTAAAAATATATGTTAACTCATATTGACATCATTTTTCAACAATCGTTTACTATATATACTAATATTTAGTATATAACTATAGTTCATTATAAAAAAACATAATTATTTTAGTTTTGATTCTTGTTATTGAAAATGCATACACATTTAATAAGCCACATGCGTCTATTTGCAAAAGTAATCTATAAAAGTAGCGCAGAATTTCACAGAATACACCGCAAACACCTGTATTTATACACCCAAGACATTGATCTTACCGATTACCAAACATCAACGATAGCAATCATGCATAAACCATATGGAACACATTTTTTATATACTGAAATACATTATATTTATATATTGCTTTGTATATATATATATGGGGTACATTCGATTGGCAGGTAATGACGAGCTTGCTGCATAAAGTCAGATTTTTGACGTCGTAATATTCGCCGTTACTTCTTTATCTCTGCATAGGCGGCAACTGTTGTATTAGTGTGAAAGTAACAGTCCTTGTGGAGACATAGCAGCTGTGATTTGGCGTCGTAAAATGTGAATTGCAAGGTGCGTCGGCAAGTGTCAGCGGTGTTATTGTCATCTGTAGCAACGAATATATTGTATATATAATCCTAAAGTATTATATGTATAATATAACTTTGTATAACTTATCAAATTGACATTTTGATTTGAAAAGATGTTGAATGAAGCATGGATGCATAATGAAAAATTAAATTTGATATCATACGTTTCGGTCGCAAAACCACTCAGAAATGTCACTATATAGCTCATGCAGAAATATATTGAATTGGTATATCACCATTTTTCTTCTATATTCTGGACAATACTTGTCACTACAACATTTACAAGTTTTCTAAACTATATAATATAATGTATTTATACAAGCATTATACATATCTTTATATCCAAATGGAATATTTGGGATTCATGGGTAAAGCGTAAAGCAGAGTGTATGTATATGTATATAGTGAATGCAATGGCCCAAGTGTAAAACTCAAATTGATCGGCGGTATCTTAGTCGACTAATAAAATCCAGCAAGGAGATCTTATATTAAAAGTGAAGAAAGGGCATGACTATATGTTTATCGAGTAAGGGATTCAATTGATTTAAAAAAGTAGGATTATAATGTTGACTATATTTCTTTCTAAATTATTTTGTTGTATTTGATTATAACTCAGCCCAATTCGATTTAATAATTATTGATTGACCATCAAACGTGCTACTTATAATTTTCAATTAAATATTTTGAAATACATATTACAACATTATATATGAATACGAAATTATGGACAAAACTTTTATTAGCTATTTATAATATTACACTAAATAACTACACAAATACTGTCCTTATAACTTTATATGTACCAAAGGTTAGAGTAGCACAATATTTAATAACATATATATTATACATTTTACTAACTTGACATTAATTTCATTAAATCCTCTATAGCATCAACAGATTTGGTGATACTTTAAAAGTTATAATTATAACCGAATTTCTATAGCTGTTTGGTAATATTATTTACAAAAAAAGAATACGTTTCAAAAGCAAAGTATATAATTAGATGTAAAAGCCTTGCCGAGCGAAAATATTACTCTCAATTTCATATTTATATAAATAAGATATTTTCTTTGAGGTTATGACTGTTTTTCCAAATTTTAAAAATGAATGTTAAATTGATCTGAAAAGAAGAATGAATTTCATTCTCAAAAATTTCGTCATTTAACTTTTTAAATATACTTACATAATATTTTCCACATATATAGCGGGTTCCAGTCTGCACCTAAAGTTAATATAATAAAAAAAAAATTACAATCATCTCACAGATGTTGCATATTGTATTTTGGGATTTATTTGCATACCTGTTAAAATAATTTTAAATTATCAGAATTTATAAATTAAAAACGTCAAAACTTATGTTTGTTATAATATATATAAAATTGATACTTCTAAAAAATTATAATATCAATCTATATGCGTATAAAAGTGTAGAACATTTAACGTAGAAAATCAATCTATCAGTTAATATTTTAAGATAATATTTCAGATAATTGATTCAGATAGCTATTAATTAATTAATTATTATCTGTATAATGATTATTTAATTATCTGTGAAATTGTGCATATTATTATTTTTTTAAAAATATTTTTTATATTTTTTTGTATTACATAAACTTATTGTTCAAAAATAGATATTTTATTTTATTTTATCCGTTTATCATTATTATATATAATGAACTTATTGTTCAAAAATAGATATTTTATTTTATCCGTTTATCATTATTATATATAATGAACTTATTGTTCAAAAATAGATATTTTATTTTATCCGTTTATCATTATTATATATAATAATGATAAACGGATAAAATAAAATATCTATTTTTGAACAATAAGTTTATGTAATACAAAAAAATATAAAAAATATATTTTTTATAAATAAATATAGATATAGATATTAGATATAGATTTAGATATAGATATAGATATAGATATAGATTTAGATTTAGATTTAGATATAGATTTAGATTTAGATTTAGATATAGATTTTTTATAAATATCTATAGATATGCGTTCCAGACAGAAATGTTATCATCAAACTCAAAGGGCGGGAAAATATTTGATTAAAATGAAAGTTTGATCATTGATTCATTTGAACCTTTGGGAACCTTATATGGACCATATTCCCCTGAACCCTATAACCCTCAATGAACCCGTAGGAATAACCATGCATGTGTGTGTTTATATTATACGCAATAGACGAAATTGGACTGGGATATATAGTTGGTTATATTTTGAAATTTAGTCAGGCCATTGCTACAATTATATAATATCATCATGATCTTACCTTACATTTATAACGTTAACAAGAGTTAACATTTCAATCAAAATTAATTTGAAAAATTATGAAACTTTGAAAAAATAATTTTAAAGAATTTGGAAAAAGCTGAAAATGAAATTAAAGTAACCTTTTAACCATTCTATTGAAAGACACAAAATAAAATTTAATAAAAGAAAGAAACACTAAAAAATGTAAGCATTGTAGATATGATATGATATTGAAAACATCCTTGAGCTAATATATCTACATATGTATCCAGAGGCAATGTGTTTGTTGGCAACAGCTGTTGAAACTCAAGCATACAGGTATATTATATACAATAAATATACATATTATTATTATATCTATATACACGAATAAAAGCAGGATGCTCTCCCTATATATACGCGTTTGGGTATAGTATGAGCTCTGTAGCTCAGTGACTGCATGCAGTAGCACATATTATTGACCTGAGAAATGGATCCATCGTTCCCAACATAACTAAATAACAAATATATGTATGTAGATTTATGAAAAGAAGAAAAATAGCTAGGCACAAGAATAATGGAAAAGGCGTTGATTGAGCTCAGAGAAGTAGAATGTGATGGTTTGCGAGAAGAATCAACATGTGCCCTTTCCCATCGTAAATTTGTGTGATTCGAGTTGGTCTAAATTATGCATTATATACCGAGGACTACAATTTTGGTCTGCACTGCCTAGAAAGAAGAGATCTTGTGAGTAGGCGACCAGCTGGACTTCATCCCGGGACGAGGAGCTCCAACTCTGCCAAGACGATGTGAGTTGGGAGTGCAGGAAGATTGGAGAGAGGTAGAGAGAAGGGGATGGGAGACTGAAAGAGGGAGATAGGCAATCGAAGCGGCGTCTATATTTACCCCTAAGTTATCGTGTATTACCTGTCGATATGCGACTGGGAAGTTGAGCACATGTGGCCCTTAGTACCGCCGACAAACGTGGACTGCACAGGAAACTGTGGTTATAGACTGAGGCTGAGGTATAAATGAAAACTTCCACCAGGTGGTTGTATTCGCAGATTTTGTTCACTGGCGTCCACAGAATAACAATGTTTTTTCGAGATGTTTTAGTTTTTCTTACATATATTACATGCTTTATTTGACAATCCTAAATGCATCATTTTTGTTGAAAATGAAGTTTTCTCTTTTATTTTGTTTCATTTGTATTTTTTAGTTTAAAAGTTTTTAAAAATGTATTAGTATATAATAGTATATATTTTCATATATTAAAAATTATTTCCTTTTGATGAGTTCTAAATTGAAGGGTTTATTCGATTTAATTATTGATATTCAATTGATATTCTTCATAAGAATACATATATCTCTGCTATACTCTTTTAAAATGTATCTACAATATAAAACCTGAATGAGCGGAAAACATTTTATTTCCCAATGCGAATTCTTTTATATATATATATATAATATCATTTAATTACATTGTATAATAGAAAAAAAAGAACGAAATAGATTAGTGAAATCTAATGCTGAGCGTGCATCATATATACGCCTTCGTAGGAGCAGGTGGTTTTCTAGACGGTTAGAAGCAATCTGTTTATTCACAATGAAGCCGACCACCTGCTTTCTACAGCCTAGTAAGCGTTACATTGGGGGCACCTGGACATCTGTTTCCATATTATACTCCGTATACCTAATATGTAAGACGTGCTAAGGGAACACTTTCTTGTCGACTTAATTTATAGTATGGGATATTTATTTGTTCATCACGGCTTAATATTATACAACAGGGGAAAGGCGTAACCATACCAACATCTGAAATTTATATATCCTGTAGATATTATAACTATACAGATAAATATATTTCATTATGAAATGGTTGTATTTAGGTATATTATACCGCCAAGCTTTAGAATCAAGGTTAACTGAAACATTTTTTATTCTACAATATGTAATATATTGAATGTATAAAATTAGGCATAAATATATAGAGACATAAACGCCCAATGCTTTGAGGCTTATTTTTTATTACCTCTGCCGCGAATTATACTGAAATAATATTATATTGATTATGTCGTTTAAAAATGACTATTATTATGTGTCATAAATTAAAAAAATAAATATCTGTATTGTGTTGTAAAGTATTAAAAGACAATATAATTATGAAAGAAATCTTACAGAATTTCATCATATATAAGTATATACATAACCAGAAATGATATTGGTTTACAAAAGAAATATTAAAAATGTGTTTATAGTTCGTTAGCGTTTCTTTATATTTCTTTTTTTCTAAAAATATTTTCAGACAAATGATTTTAGCTCAATATGAATAATATTACAATTCATATTTTATTTAAAAATATATTTCCCGCTATATACATTTTCACGAAAAGTACGTGGTTGTTTTCGGTTTTAATGGACATACATATGTAACCAGAATATTTTTTCTATTATACATATAGTCTGCACATGTTAAAACGAGGAATTAAAATTACCCCTATATATAATATAATTTTGCACTGAGATTATTAATAATACATTTGTATAGGGCTGGTCATAATATTGCATACTTCGTTAACTGGCTAAAATGTAACCGAAATCACAGCTGAACGAGGTTCTTCATTCGAAGTGAGGCTCGCTCCCTCTTCTTTCTGAGAGGAGGAAGAATCCAGTATGTACACCATCTGGCATCATTTGCTCGGTATAATCCACTTCTGCTAGGGCCTCAAAATTCTCTATATGGACTGTGACAGACTGTCGACATCTGCATACCATACCGTCAACGTGTCTCTAAGCTCTCTCGCTCTCTCTATCTATCTTTCCTTTCTCTGTCTCAGACGTTTGCTTATTAGGTTGTTACTCTACCGTCTAGTTCCAGAGTACTGGTTAGTGTCCAGTAATCGGGTCTGGCAAATCAACCAGAGGCCCACATGTGTCACATGGAACTATTTTGACAAAATATCTTGGTAATCTTGATCAAGCTATAACGGTGGAGTCATACGGATATACAATACAGAAGACATTTTCTAAATATATACTCGTGGAGTTATTCTGTTGGTGCAGTGTGTATTATACTTTTCTGAGATCTTTCTGTGTTTATTTTTCCAACAAAAATTCAACGATTCACGAGAGCTACATTTGTGGAATTATAATACGACTCATCGTCGGACAAAATTTTCAAAAAAACATTACATTTAATAATTCAATAATAAGGTTATAGAATGAAATTTTCCCGAAATTCCGGACGTTATTTAAGGCAAACAGGTAAATTATATGTGACATATTTAATTTTATTGCAGAAATTTGTTTCCTTGAATTTAAATTTCTCAATATTATTATTTGAAGTTCTTTAAACAAATTTTCATTTTTTTTTTATAGATTACAAGTAAATACAAAAAATCAAAAAACATACTATCAGACATTTATGTATAGCTATATCTCAACCTTTTCGAACAAGGATTTATCCCCAAGTTTAAATAAAACCAGTTGAAATTTTGTCTAAATAATTCTTATTTATGTGTGAAAATGTAAAACTCTTTATAATATTTACATCGCTTCACAATTAAAAATGTTTTGAATCTTGGACATTTGTATCAATTTCAAATAAATTCTTATAAACCTGTGCGCTATATATATAATGATATGTATATAGGGTAAGTGAATTTAAAATGTTTATGTATAATCTATATGAGGGTATATAGCATGATACCTATAGCCCTCAATTAATGCCAAATCTGTATGTAATCTTTAACTGTTATTGGGCTCTATACAGATATGATAATGAATATAACATACATAGATTAATATGTCCTTAGCATGTAACAAATCTAATGCCTCACAACATCTGAAAAATACATAAAACCATCTGACCTAATAAAAGCAGTCTGTTGATTTTCATTGAATCAAGTGACTTAAGGTTTTTTAAAAATGTTTTTTCGATATATTTCCAGTGCTGTATATATTACATAGATGCTATAAACTATGATTATAAATAGATTTGCGTAGTGTGTGTTCGACCCTATAAAATGGTTATAAATCTTTGAAGACAATTTTTCTGCAGAATCAATTATTTATGGCGTTTTAAGGAGTCTTGACCAGTCAGTGATTAAGCAGGTGAACCTCTATGGAATTTAAATAAACAGATTGTGGACCAAGGATTGCACCCCCTCGACTATATAGGTGTGTTTGTATATATCATAACATCGCATGCGAGTAGGTGGTATACGCAGGGTCAAATCATTTATATAATATATAATTTATACTGAATGTTTAATTGAATAAATCGTATAAGATGTTGTTTTGATTCCATTCATTCTACATCGTATTTTCAGTTGTGGATGCTGTGCATGAATATGTTTTACAAATAATGGAGATTTTTCTAAATTTCTTTTTAAAATTATCCTTGTCAGACAAAA
The DNA here is from genome assembly GCA_034780395.1 of Vannuccia rotundouncinata. Classification (NCBI taxonomy): domain Eukaryota; kingdom Metazoa; phylum Platyhelminthes; order Proseriata; family Coelogynoporidae; genus Vannuccia; species Vannuccia rotundouncinata. Next base: position 10,843 of record JAUZNC010045213.1, on the reverse strand, counting down.
TAATAAATTTTTTGATTATTGGAATGTATTGATTGTCCATATCTTGACAAAATTGGAATATTTTTTGTTTTATATTGTTAAAAATAAAAGAATATGTCAAAATATTCCAACAAATAATCAATATATTCATTATCAAAAAATCAATAATTTAGTTTGACGACAATATTTTTGAATGTATTATTCTTTTTCGAAACATATCAATACACAGGCAGATTGTGTTAATATTCACCAGTCCCCCCCCCCCCCCACCAGACCCATTTTAAGATCTTTGAATATAATATTTGAATTATATGTGAAATAAGCATGTTGTTTTCATATAAGGAAAGGTATGAAAATATAAAAATCTTACTGGATTTTGTTTAAATATTCTTAATTATAAAACATAAATGTATAAATTATTTTTAATAAACCTAAGTATTAATTTATGTTATTATTTATATTATTTTATATTATTTATATTTTTTTTTTTTCCATATATAGGTATATATTATTTATATTAAATTTTCCTGCGTTATCCAGAAATCTCCTAACTGAAACGAAGAAAATAAATTATCAGTCGAATAATTTTGATTACAATTAAAAATGACAAATATTTTTTATAGTTTATTCATTTAATTTAAAATTATATATTTAAATTATTATGTAGTTTATATACAATATAAAAATACCAAACTTGTCTTATATGAAGAAATGATTCCTATTTTATTTATTAAAGTATAAAAATACATATTCGACGATAAAAACAGACACATATAATATATTAAAATATATTAATTCATAAAAGCGTCTTTAAAGATCAGCTAAATCAAGGGTAGTTCATCTCTAAATGTTTTTACCTGTCCGCAAATCTCAGACTGTGGCAATAGACACTTACCTAGATTATATCTTATAATTATATGGATGACATTATATATCGTATAATTCTGTAGATAACTCACTTCAGTTATATACATGCTCAGAACACAGCAAGCTCTACATATAATTAACCGCGAGAATCAATTGAATATGCAGCTGTCGAATTCTGAAATTGTATTAGGGTGATTTGAACCGGGTTCTCTTTTGGGGGAGATTCACTTCCCTGATTTTGATTGGCTCATTTTGGGGGGATACTGATTACAAATCCTTCCTCTCCTTTTTCGTTTTCTTTGAGTCAACAATTTAATGTGAAGCGTTTAGGCGATACCTCAGCATTCAGTGAGAATTCGTGAAGTGTTCTACGGATTTAAACTTGATAACTATTAACACTTCCATTTGATTTTCGCAACCTTTTTTTTCTATTAAACATCTTTTTGGAATTACTATGCAACAAATGGTATGGATTATTAAAACTTGGTGATCATTCTTCTATTCTTTTGGATATTATTCAATGCTTTTCAATCATCCAAAGAGCTTTTCCTCACCTTCCTTCAAATTCGGCCTCTGTAACAGTATGTTGTAAACCTTATTAAACAATAGTTCATAATTTTCTCACCTGTATGCTAAATAATATAATATTTATTTTAATTCTGTTATGTATTTCGCTAAAACCATTATCTTCAACAATATCTTCACCAACAAATCTTCAATATTACATAAATAAATATATTTTATGTGATTAAGTTTAACAGATAATTTTCTATAATTGTTTAATAAATGGTATGTTAACAATAAGAATTATAATGAACAATTCAATGAATATTTTTCTATTAATTATACAAGTATCTGTTTTAACTGTAAACAACCATCATATGTTTTTGTTATTTTATCAATTTATTTTTATGACCTGTTACAATAATGTAATGATTTTTTGATATGTTGACTTTCAATTCTTGACCTTCAGCGTTATCCAAGACCCAAATGCCCGAATCCAAAGTAGAATTAGCCACACACTCTCTTCTACATTCAAGCCACATTCCCCCGACACCTACGTTACAACGAGCACCTTTCTTGGGACCCATCGGTAAGCATTGTATCAATTAAAATAATATGTTGGTTGTCTGATTGCTATTAAAAACGGTTTTATTATACAAATAATATTATTTATAAATTTTAATAGCAGTCATTTTGTTTATAATTGTGCATATTTAAAGCAATTCTCAGACTAAATTAATACCTTGGTTTCGTTTTAAATTATTTATTTTAATATACAATGAGGATTTTTTTAAATTTCAAATTCTGATGATTTCCATTATACATTTTGTGATTTTGAGACATTTTATTATAAAATTGGGTCTATTTGATTAAACATTTCATAACATTATAAAAAGCTTTAAAATAATCTTTAATCTGTTTCATTTATCACACCTTTTTTATCTATCTTTATAAATGTTATTAATTGATTTTATTGAAATCTTTTGTTATGTGTTTAGGTCTCATATTAATATTTAATATTTTTGAATAAATATTAAGATAATCCATCGATTGGAATCTAATATTAGGTAAAATGTGTTTTATGGGTCAAATTTTTCATCTTAAGTGCGTGCACAGTATAGTACCTAGTAACATATTTGTAAGCTCTGAATAAGTTCACAATACGACAGTTTGAATTTATTGTGTCTCTTCAACCTTCTTAACACCTTTGTCTTAAATTTAAATATAAAAAATTCTGACTATAAAAAATTATTACTCAAATTCTATATTATAATACTTGTTTTAAATTTAATATTTTACATACGCGACGGTATTATAAAATCCAAATTTTCGAAAAATTCCATATAAAATATAAAATACATCTCTTCAGTTACTAAATGTTCTACTTATTATAAAAAACGTCGATTGTTTCACTCATTCTTTATCTTCGACTACTAATCAGGTGGTAGTGGACCCAGCGGTCGATTCTCCCCACCAATCAACGGCCGGACCGTGTCTCCACCAATCACGGGTCTTTTCTCCAGTCAACAACTGCCCCCGGCATGTGGAGCCCGGCAGATCAGCAAATTGAAGCGATTTCTCACCACGTTGATCGCTTTCGGGAATGACATCGACTCCGGAACAGGCGAGCGAGTTCGCAATCTTGTCCTGGGTCTTGTTGTGAGTCTAAATCAATATTTATAGTCTTATTAGTTAATAGATGTTAGTTTACAGAAGAGAAATCTTAAAGATAAATAAATTTTTAAATATATAATGTATTAAGTTAATTGCTTGATTTTTAGCAGTCTTTGGCTTGTGAAATGTTTGGTAAAATCCGGCTTGTTAAGAAATTTTGAAGTAATTTTGAAGGATATGCATTTACATTAATTAAATCATAACTATTTTGTGCTGTAGAATAAACAGGCGATAGCTATAAGGAGGTACACGTTCGTGTTATTTCACATGCACTGCTTTATTACTCTCTGCTAGCACGAATTAAATATTAATCAAGTTAATGTCACAAAACGAAAATTATTTCTGGCCAACTGTTGAGGTCTTTTCAGTTGATTTGTACATGTATATAAAGTAAAGCTTGCTACACAAATAAATACACAATATATTTTTATGTTATATCCTTCTAGAACAGTAGAAATACAGTAACATGTTAAAACCGGAGTGCAGTGCAGTTCCCCCACCAGATGTTTCTTTAATAACAAACAATACTTTATACAATACTGGGAATATCCTATAAAACCCTGCACTCTCTATAAAGATTGTGTTGCAGTAACAGATTGAATCAAATGTGCTCAAATTTTTCTCTGTACATAAAATATAAACCTCACCAGCCAGCATATATTTCGACCGACTTGGGCCTTCATATATTATATATGCTAGAAGATTATTATCTCAAAATTAAGACTATATAATTGCTTTGAACACTGAACAATAACCTGTAAAGTACATATCATTCTGATTACTTTACATGGGCGCAACATTTGGCCTAAAACAAGCACAGCAGCTGCTCAAGAAAGTAACTATTAGACCTGCCCATTATACAGGGAATTACACATGGGCATTCTCACTGTATTTTCTTTGTCCTCAACATTTTACATATATACCAGGAAAGAGCTACATACTTGTTTGAGTTGCACAATTCACCTACTCTTGTTTCGAGTTAGTGGAAAGAGAACAATTAAATGAAACAACTGTAAATTCTATAATCGCTATAGCCTTAGTCTGGCTCTCCCCTCCTCGCCTAACTCTTCGTCCTCAACTGTTCCTCATTCGCGCAATGTCGTGCAAACACAGCTGGGCGCAGTTCCCAAGCCTTGTGCTACGCCTTGTTCTTTTGCCCTGAGTTTGTTCTTCGAAGCAAGAATGAACTGTCGTATATGGAGGCGGTCGGTAGGTTGCAGCTGCCACGGCTGAGCAAGGCAGATGTTGTTATCTCAGTGCTTTTAGTTCTTCTAGCCTTTCTAGAACTACATTTTGAATCAACCTCTATAAAGATAGATATACTTGTATAATATGCTGCATATCATAACATATATGTTGGCAGGTTCATTATAATAATTGTTATATTATTTTGGAAAAATTAAAGCTGTTATATATTTGTCATTAATAATTAGTGTAAATGAACTTGCTTTTACATTTGTTACGTGTGTAATTCAAAATACCAAATTAATTTTAAACTAATGGCCGATCATAATTTCTAAATGTTCCCATTGTCTGATAAACTTTTACATAAAAATAATCCGATTGTAATTCTTCAATTTGTTATCGATTTCTTTTTTGTCTTATTCAATCAATCAATGAACAATTAAGCTAAATTTCTTTTTTACATTTGCATTATTGATTATTATATTTTCCAAACAACTAGAATTCCACCATCACCATCGAGGAGTTCCAGGCCAAACTCCAAGAAGCCACCAACTTCCCGTTGCGACCCTTCGTGACGCCCTTCCTCAAGGCCAACCTCCCTCTACTCCAACGCGAGCTGCACCACTGCGCCCGCTTGGTCAAGCAGACGCCCAACCAGTTCCTCTTGCACAACGAACACTTCCTGTTCGAGGCCCCCCCGCCACCCTCCTCTGCCCCCTCGTCCACTGCCCCGGGGGTAGGTGGTGGTGGTGAGCACTTCTCGCCTGTGGGTATGACTGCGAGCGGCTGTTCGTCGGCCACACCACAACATCATCACACCCCCAGGGGGGACTCGACCACCTCGCTTACTGAGATCACGAGTAGCAGCGAGCTGAGGAAAAGATCGGCAGCAAAGGACGAGTAAGGGCTGTACTTACTGCTTGTTCGTGGTGTTATTTAAATAGTATCGCAAGGGTGTGCCGCTGATGAAAAATTGTCTAATTTAGCTCATTAGAAATGGCGGCTACAGCGTTAAAAATAATAACATTATTTTTTAACATCAAATTATACCACATTTTTGTCACCAAAATTTAGATTTTTTATTAGTACCAAATTTAAATGATATATTCGATAGAAAGTTTTAGAAGTCGGGACCGCCAATTTAAACACTTTTTATTCCGATTATTCGCACGAGAAATCCATCTTGACAATTGTTTATTGATCTTTGGTAACTTGAAAATAGAGCTTCTGCTCAAATTTGATGATTTAAAATATATCAATTTGTAATACATACGAAGAAATGAATTTAATTTAAATTAATTGATTTTTAAATCAATCCACCATAAATAATTTTAAAACTATATCTAAAATTACATTTCACCCGTTTCGTTATCAATAGTCGTCCAGGAGACAGCAGTGATGGAAGTCCACCCACCAAACGGTCTAGTCCTCGAAGTCCGCCTTCTTGTGCCCCACTCCTCAGCCCGGTCGTCTCCTCTATCGGAGGCCCTCTCAACCTCAGCGCAAGTGTTCAGTTGACGGAACACTTTGATCTTGAGAGAGAACGCATCTTTAATAACATTTCCGGTAAGTAAATTACTTTAAACCGAAAACCTTTATTTAATGTTATAATTTAATAACTAGTAATTATTTCAACTAATTCAATAAAGCTGTTCTTCAAAACTGTTACTTTCGAGATTGTAAAATGGTTATACGTAATTCGAAAACTTCTATTCCAAATTTTCTGACCTTAATTTCAGGATTCCGTCCTCCCAGTGGATACGGCTTCGGAGCTATGGATGAATGGCGTCATCTCGATGATGTACGTGTTACGTTATATACATAATTACACATTCTAATATATATCTTGAGAAACTTTCAAAGGATTATTTGAACATTTTATTTCAATTTGTTGAAGTACTTTTGCGATTTTGATTGATTCTGACATTTATAAAGTAAAATTAAACTTTAATCATAAACTTATAATTATAATTAAAATTAATTAATGATGAACTATTCAAAAACACTTTTTTCGTATTGTGGTTGAAACTACCTTTAAGAAAAGCTTTTTCAGGGTTGCATATTTAATTCTGGTCTGATATTTCCTCTCCTTGAAGATGCTGAAAACACTCCCCGACATCTTTGCCAACATCTCGAGAACCGCCCACAAGCTCGAGGAGAGGAGTCGTCGAGAACGGGAGGAACTCTTGACACTCTCCCGAGAACGACACAGCGGCCTATTCGCACGATCGCCCGGAGACCTGGCTGAGGTCAAGCGAAGAGCAGGTTTGTCAATAGTTTCGATTGATAAAACTGCTCAATGTAAAAGTAACACTTTCAGTGTCTGTTTACACTGCGATTCATTCAAAATAATAAAAAAAACTGTGAAAACCAATATTCAAATTGTTAAAAAATTTGGTTTAATTCATAATCCATGTGTGGACATTTTGAAATGAACAGTGTTACGGAATCCCACCTCATGATGGCGAAAATTGTTAATCGCTGCTATTATCATTAAGATATTATAGATATCTCAATCTTTTTCGGTCTTATATAAACTCCATTGAACATCATACCCAGTAAAAACAGAGGAGAAACCTCTGAAATTGTAATAGCAAGACATCTGGCTCACACCTGGACATTTGGGATCTGAAGGAGAGCGGGGTCGGCTTTGTAAAATCTATGAAAGCGATTTGGACAAATATGTTGGTAGTATACATAGAGGTCTGTTTCTTCATTGCGATGGTATGGAGCTACATTGGGCGGCTCTTTTGCCTGGTTTGCGCCAGAGATGGTGAGCTCTCGGCTTATGTATACATAACATACAAGTGTTAGCCCAGCTTGCCTTGAATTCAGCGAGATAGTTGCCGATGTGTACATCTTTAATGTCATTTTGGTTAATATCGGCACCCCCCGTGGGTATATATTACATACATCCTTCTGTAATGATAACATCTGCAGCCAATGCCGAGTACTCTGAAATATGTTCTGGTGTGGAAACTGTGAAGTAGAAAACGCGGAAACATCTAAAAAAATCGGTGTTCATATTTTGCCACAAATACAAATTGAATATTGTTTTGAATGAAATAAATGAATTATTGTATTGTTTTATTTTAGACGATGCGGTCAACGAAGTCAAACGTAACGCCAAAATTGAACTACAAAAGCTAGTAGCCGTTACAGAGGAACGAGCCTTTGAGACATTATCAAGAGAACGGGCTAAGCTTGAAAAGTCTGTTGAAGAAGCCAAACGTCGTTCTCATAAAGAGGCCCTGTCTTTGTTTACCTTCCAAGAAGAAGGTCCCGAAGTAAGATCCGAACATGTTATGGTCATAACTACGTATAACAATTCTTAATTTATAGTATATTTAGCCCGCCGGAAACCTTTTGACTATGATCCATGTCTTGTATTGTCTTATAGAACTGTCGAAATTGCGGTCGAAAAGCCTCGGAAACATGCAGTGGGTGCAACAAAGCTCGCTACTGTGGAAGTTTCTGTCAGCACAAAGACTGGTTGCGACATCAAAATGAATGTGGCGGAAATCAAGGTACAGATTATTATCGATATTGTATTTATTATTTGAAAAATCGATAATTAAATGGGTTGTTCTAAAAGGTGGATCTGACTTCTTATAAATTCACATTTCAATTTGGTTAAATAATTTGGAGTAAAAGAAATTTGTTTTTTGATCCACTTCAATCTGCAATGATTTAATATTTTAATTTTTTATTTATCCCCCTTATTAGAAAAGAAACCTTTGAGTAGCAGCGACTGTGCGCCAGAAAATCTTTCCTTGAAAATCCAGGAGAACAAAGACATTGACACAGATGTGGACTTTAAACTAAAAACCACGGACATACAGTCCCCCAAATCTACAAAGAGTGAATGATAACTTCGGGTCAAATTGTAACATGTTGAACAGACAGACAATGTCTAAACTGCTGCTCTGATATATTAAAATTCTGAATTAATTAATTATTTTTGTGTGCGGTACACTGTCTCATTTTATCTTTGCAAGAACGATCATGGATTCGGAAAAACTTCAAATGTGGGTTTGAACTCGATTTAGGATCAGGTTTAAAATTGGTATTTTCACTGCATTTATTTTGCATTATTATTCTAAACAAATTATCGTATAGAGTATTCTGATAAGGACAATTGATTTTTTTATTTCAATATACTCTGTTCAAAAATCAAAGTTCCTGATTTGAAACAATTTATATATATTTGTGATGATCGTTATACATATGTATTATCAAATAATTCTTAAATGTTTCAATTTTAATGTTTTCCTATTTAATCGTTATATTTCTATATTTTGTATAGTTATCTTTATTTAATGGAAACCCACAGTTGTACAGCGAAAAAGATTTTTATTCTGTAATTGATATTATATATCCCAAACGGCTGTTGTAAAAAAATATGGTATATCCAGAATATGTTTATCTTGCTAAATCAAGGTTTGTTTACCAATCATGTTATTAAATGTTTGTATTTATTAGTAGACAATTATACTATGTTATATTCCTATATTTTTATAATTAATTGTGTATAGTTAATGAATATATTGTTATCAAGTAGTATTTAATATTTAGAATGATTATTATAACTTTCAGTTTGAAACACAGTTTTTAGTTCCTGCTTCTACAAACATTTTATTGTACAAAATATATTAAATACCCGATTAATATGATTGTAGCACTATATTGCATAGATTGTCCATTTGAGTAATTGTAATAGATCTATTAAGTATAGTATACGCATATTATAGGTTACCATTCTTCCATTTTTTGTGTGTATTTCAATTGTAATTTGTGTGTTAAAGTAAGTTGTTACAGTAGACTGTTCAAAATACATTTAATAGTACTTATATAAACAATTACATTTAAAACTTATTGACTTTTTAAAAATTAGGGCATACAATGCTGACTCAAGAAATATCAAGTTAATAAATATTAATTATAATACAAAACCTGTCTAATTTACCTTTTACCTTCTAGTCTACGTTTTACCGACGGTATTATAAATTTCAGATTTTAATAATATAAAGTAATTTTATTTGTGTTCTCTCCAAAGTTCTCTCTAAAGTACCTAGCTATACTCTCCATGAATGTGTGTTGTATACTTATGTATTAAATTAATACTTTTTTCATTTGGCTAAAAGCTAAATTAATTATACAATTTTCGACATATTTCAAAATATTAAAATTGTCATTCGCTTCATACTGATATTTAGTTACCTTGATTATCCTAAACATCGTTTTTAAAATAAAGTATTTATCTTTTTACCGACGTATGTTAAATTTCAGATCATATGTTAATCATTCTTTTTAAAAAAAATATTAAAAAAAAATAACCAGTATTTCTAAAACTCTGTAATACCGATAAAACAAAAACAGTTTCTCAAGTTTTCAAAATATACAATAAGAAATCAAATAAAAATTTTCTTTTTGGAAACACCATTTCAAGTTTTTTTAGAATTTTAAAAAAATATTTAAATTAGAATTAAAACACGAAAATTGTAAATTTATGGCGTAAAAAATATATACTACTGAACAAAGTAGTATAAAATATTGTTTAATAATAATTATATATTGATATTAATATTAATATTAACTTACTTATTTTTGCAATCACAATTTTAAAGGTAGAATATATATATATATTTATTTGAACAATTAATTAGTAAAATTTTTTTTAATAAAGCTTGGATTCGTAATATTTATTTTTGTACTTTGTTATTTTATCGAAGCCAATTTTAGTAATTGTTTATTTATTTAAATTATTTGAAAGTCATAAATAATTAATAAGTTACATAACGTATTTATTATATATTAATGCAGAGTTAATATAATAAGTTATGAAGGTTACGACATTACACAATACATGTGAATTAATGTGACTTAGATACAAAATATAACAGTATTTTCTAATTATTATATGGGAGGTTAAACTGTCCCGTGATGCAGTTTTCGGCAAATTTAAACATATTTAAAAATTGACAATTAAAGGGTTTTGCTGATAATAATCTTTTCTTTTTCACTCGTTCTTAAATTGTTTAAGGGGTGATGGGAATGTACGTTTTGATCCAGTCAAGGAAGAAAATTACGCGGGCGTAAACTCCGGGTGCATTTGGTCGAGCACAGTCATTTCCCCAAGAGGTAGCCCCCCATACGGTGTATTTCTCTGAAATTGGAAGTAATGCGATGACCATGTTAGTTTGTATTCTACGATTATTTTTATTCTGTATAGTCTATAAAAATATTATAACTATTCTAGGAATGAAGAAATGATTGTAATAAATTATCAATAAATAAGCAGTAGTATATATTACCATCAATTTTGCAGACTAGCGGGCCACCACTATCCCCAGAGCAAGTGTCAATACCTCCCGCCATGAATCCCGCGCACTGCATCATGCCCTCCGCGACAGCTCCTTTGTATCCTTGATTGCATACATCTCGATCGATTAAAGGCAATTCGGCCGCCATTAAGATGTCAGGATAAACCTAGAATCGTATGTATAGGGAAGAATACAGGACCTATTTATCGAAAGTCAATTAGTTATAAGAATTAATAATTCTGTACTTCAATTTGCGATTCATTTTAAATTAATTTTAAATTGATTTAAATTGTTTAGAATTTATCTAGAAG
>JAUZNC010045202.1:0-16581 GCA_034780395.1 Vannuccia rotundouncinata | reverse complement strand
TCCCATTTACAATATACCTACAATAAAAAATGTTGACTGGTTTGCATAGAATTGTGCTGCACACAATGACACCCACATTGGCTGTTAGTGTTCTGTCATTTTTCAGTGTAGAATACTATTCTATCGATTGTTTCAAAGTAAATTATGTGATAAAGGTCATCTGCAAAATTGTATAAGGTCCCTTGTTAGAGATCATTTCATACCTGATCAATGCCCATAATTGTCTTGGACAAAGTTGGTTAAAAGAAAGTTTTGTGGGTTTAATCACTCATTCAATCAAACTTAACATAGACAATCAACTATATAATTATATCAGTTCATGTTCTGATTATTTTAACCAATAAGACGATTTTGAAAAAGGTTTATTAAGAATCATTCTTGATATACAAATTTTTAAAAATTTAATAAATGATAGAATGATACATATATACAACATGCTTTTTTTCAATATATAATTATTTTTTAATAATTAGATAATATAAATGTATGAATTGTATGTTTTGTATTTTTAGCTTTTAGAGGGATCAGAAATTGAAGAAGTAGTTTCAGGTTAGTGACTAAAATAGATTGCGAAAATGTTTGAAATATAAACAAACACTGTTTTTTTGTTGTTTTCAGCCATTTTTCATACAGTTTTACTTCACAGAACTCTGCCAACAGTGAGCCACTTGTTTACAGATCAATGAATTCTTTCTCTTATTTATTCATATTTTTTTGTAATTGAACAGCTCAACTTCAAGACTGGAAATGTCAGTTATAACTCCTACTTGGGCACACGAGATATCGACTGTGAAAAATTCAAGTTGACTTATGTGAGATTCATTTATACGGTTTTTGAAAGATCCTAAAGTGGTTTCTGATTATTTTAATTTCGGAATATAAAATATAATCTAAACAAACTTGCTTAAATTGAATTGATCTTTGTGAGTGTACTATTTTATAATTCCAAGAACAATTTAATAATGAATAACGGATATAATTCAATTCTCTCCTTAAAAATATTATTTCATTGGTTTATCTTTTTAAGTTCTGCTTCTCCATTTTTTCGTAGGTTTGTGTTTCTTCAATAGAGCTCATCAAGTATGTAACCAGCCAAGTTCGGCCCTTCGCCGAGGCTCTCCGAGCAGAAAGCCAGTCTACAGACGAGAGAAAGGGGACGATAACGCTGGAGTTTGCCACTCACAGAAAAGCGAATTGGGGAATCGGGGGGGAACCGTCGCCTTGGGAGAAGTGGATTATCACCATTGAACTAAAGAGTAAAGTATCGGAAGCAGGTGAGCATAACTCGTCATCAGTTTTACCATTTGTCAGCAAAAGTATTGTTTGTAAATGGATGGTTCATACGCAGTCATGAAAAGTCCTCATTTTTAGTATACATTATTTTTGCTATATATATTTTATGGATTTTATATTGAACTCTAATACTATTAAACTGCAATACTTTTTAAAAATTATTGCATATCTATTCATTTATTGTTTAAGTTTGATGAACATTTAATATAAATTATTTATGCATCGCAAAAAATTACATTCACTCATTTAAAAGTACTTTTCAAATATCGTGAAAATAATTATTTAAATGGATTATTTTTTATTATTTTAAAAATTGAGTGAGCAGAACTTCTGAATGTGTAAAATTCTATAATTTATAAATGTCTAATGATTGAAATCTTTCACCCAACTCCAGAAAGCATTGAACACGCTTCACGGTTGGGTGAACAAGTTCGCGATGAAATCTTCCACATTCTCGACAAAATGAACGCCCCCAACGCGTATGTTCCGCCCATGGGAAGCTCCAGAACCGAAATGGACTCGGTGATGCTGTTCACGATCCCAGACATCTGCCCCTACAAGTTCTCCATCTCCTTCTGTACGGCGAACAGCCCAAGCGGAACTGGAGCGGGCATCGGAACTGCGGGCCTCGTGGGAAATGCATTCCGACGGATCCTTAAGGATGCTCTCATATGAGGACGTATTCATTCAAAGTTCATGATGCGATGGTTCTGATTGCTGCTTTATGGTTTCAACAACAGTATATTTCATCAACAATTTTCTTTATTCTTACTACTGTAAATAGCTCTTTCACTAATTTATTTGGTATGGTGAAAAGTCGTGAACACAATTTTCTTATCATATCGATCCGACAATTATTGATTTATTGATTGACGACTGATTACAGCGAATATATCGGCATCATCTTCTAATTTGTATCATTAAAGTGGTTTGCATTTATAGTCGAAGATTACTTTCAATGTGTCATTTTAAGTTACTGTAGTAATACCACAAGACACATTCACATGTAAATAAAAATGTGGACCTTTTGTTTTACGACATTTTATTATATACTCTTTTTTTGTTTTTGTTAATTATCTTTTGTGATTGATTAATTTATTTTTAGTTGTGTGATGAATATCTTATATATAATCACAATTGTTATAGTTAGAAATGTATTATCTTAAAGTTGATTTTACCAAGGGCCTACCTATTCTCTTATTAAAGAATTAACGGTCGCTTGTCGTTCTTAAGACGAAAAAAATCAATTTTTACCGTTTTTATAGATTTTTTAAGAACGTTTGTAATATTATTTTGTTATTTCAATAATTATCATCTATAAAGCAGTACGCTGTGGTTTTAGTCACGTAAACGTTCTTTGTAAAGAACGACAAGCGCCCTTTCTTTAATAAAATAATAGTCCCTAAAATTACGAGGATGCAATAAAGAACATTTTTTATTCGGTAATCAATTCATTTGTACAGTTTTGAATCTATAAGTTGAAAAATGGTTTGAAAATTGTTTCAGAATTTTAATTCAATTCTTTTCAATTTCAAAATCGTTTAGTAGATGTTTTTTGATTTATTTGAAATCCCTAATTTGTTTGGTATAAATATAATTGATCCCATACCCTAATTTACATGGTCTGTAGTATGATATCGTTTATATAAGGTTGTTTTTAAATATTTTTTACTGGACACATTTCCTTTACATTATTATATAATAATAAACAAACATACAACAAAAAGATTTTTCATTTTCGTTTTCAACTAGTATAATTAGAAATATTTTACAGTTATTTACATTAAAGTTTTGAATATCGCGAAATATCGGCGATTTTACATAGTATTCTAGCCCAAAGAACTAGTTTAATATCTCAAAATAAGGAGAATATTGTGTGATATATGCAAAATAAGTGTAAATAGTTGTTAAATTTTAAAATTAGGGAAAAAGAAGGGTAAACGAAATATATTTTAACAACAACTTCTCAAATCAATTCGAATTAATAATAAAACTAACAATTATGTATAAGACTCAAATTATAGCAGAACCCTCATTCAGCAATTGTTGTAGGCCTTGCTCTATTGTAATACCTCGAATCTTCCGCTCTTCCGCTGAAATAAGCGTGTATAGATATCAAAATATTTGGGTGGGAATAATCCATTATGATGAATGAATTTATATTAGTGATGTATTGTAGGAAATATACACCTAAATATTTTTCGGTTACGACTTCTTTCTGTAAGCTAAAGACCATAAACATATTTAGAAATATAAATAATGTAAGAAAATATAGATTTTATTATCATAGGTAAAAATAGACACATTTCCATCTTTAATAATAAAAATATTATGTGCATATGTTTAATATATTAATATTTAATATATTAATTATATAATTTAAGAATAAATAGTATTATATCACCAAATATTCTCTTATTTGATAAATAATAAATATAATAATGGAAAGCGACATATTCACAATTTTCGGAATGGAATGTCCGAAAGAATTTTTTAGAAGAAAAATATTGATTTATAATTCGAACAAGTTACGACTCTTAAGCGTACCTATTTTAAGAAGTGTCTAAATGGATTTAAACTAGTAAATTTGTATATTGTAAATTAATGAAATTTTAATTTACATACTGGACGTTAATTTTTAATTATGTTGTTTTATACTTTTTTTCGGACATTAAATGGCAATCAATGATTTAATGTCAGAATTTTAATTAATAAATTAAATAATTCATAAAATTATGACTATAATACTCTATATAATTTATTTATGTATGTATTATATTATATAGTGCCTTTATAAGATATATAGTTATCATTGAAAAATAAGACAAATAACAAGATTAAACGTTAAATATTTATGGACAATATATTTTAATAAATATTAATCATTATATACTGAACAAAATCAAGTTAAAAATTTACTTTAAAAATAGTAAGGCTGAACAATTTAAATACATATACTTTTTTTATTAAATTAATAGGGGCGTATACGCTCGAAAAATGCTTAAATGTGGCGTATACGTAGTGAAGATAGCCCCATATAATAAAAATAGACACACGTTTTTTGAAAATTGTGATTTTATTTTACCGCCTCAATGTATATAAAAGTATCCCATATACTTACTAATTATGAGGCGATATATTCACATACATTAATCCCCCCAAAACAATTGATTAATTTTAAACTAGCATATTTTGTTATTTAATTCGATACTTTTGAATAAAATTAAGTGTAATTCTTTATCCACAGGTACGTAAATTACATGGTTAAATTATGTGATTCATTACCTTATAAAAAGATTAAGATTCAACAGTTAACATTTTTTAATTCTTTATTAGTTTGTGTGATTGGGTAAACTTTTCCTATCTGAAAGGCACTTTAAAAGAAGTATTAATATGGGTCCACATATAATTTCCCCTAAAAAAAATTAGTTTTTGTAGCACATTTGACGAATTTAATAAACGTATTTTACAATTAAATAGTAATACAAAACAAAATAATTTTGGATGCAAAGCTATTTTGGCGTCCTCACCTGCTACGAAACGAATAGCTTGAACAGTTCAACTATGATCGATAAACCTTCAATAATAGAAACATTACTGAGAAGACGATGCAATTAATTATTAACTATTAATTAGGTACACAGTTAGAAGGTTCACATGATAAAGAAGAAACATTCAAGAAAAATCACATGAAACAATTAAACAAAGTTATTTATTCATGTACAACAGCTTGAAATATGACGAAAACGATTAGAGGAACAAAATGATATCTGCATCAATTTATTCAAAAGTGTGAATAACATCTTTATGTGCAATTTCATGAAAATTTGTCGAAAACCATAGAAATTTCTCCTATTCTTTAATATGAAAAAAACTTAAGATTTACATATTTGATCATCCCATGGATCATATTACTTGATAGAAGTATCAAACCTTTTGCACCAAACATTTTGATTAAACACTCTGGGATCCCAGACTAATATAAATATAAATAATTTTACATACATTTACTCTTTTATTTTTTGTTAATTATTTGTAGTGATTGTTTCGTTTTTTAGTTGTGTGATGAATACCTCTTGTATATAATTCCAATTACAATGATTTTACTAAATTAATAATTACGAAAATGCAATAAAGAACAAATTTCTAATTTATTTTTTAGTAATCAATTTATTTGTACTTATATATCTACCGTTTAAAATTTATAAGTTGAAAAAGTGTTTTAGCAATTGTATCATAATTTAAATTGAAACAATTTCCATTTCAAAATCTTTTAGTTGATGTTTATTGATTTATTTAAAATCGTTACTTTGTTTGGTATATAAATATATTTATTACAACAACCTAATTGTGGACCCTTATTTCATTTCATTTCATACCTTAGGTCTTTATATATGGACAAATATACAAAAAGAAAGATTCTTCTATGACAACTAATTAAAAATATAATAATACAATTAAGTAATAAAATATATACTTTATTATCATAAGTAAAAATATATTATAAATGAAACAGATTTCAATCTTAAAACAATAAAAATATTACGTGCGTGTGTGAATGGGAAGAAGGGTGCCATTATATAAGATAAGAACAAGTTTTGAAAGAAAACAATTGTTAACAATAAATAGTATTTAAATCACCAAATTTCTCTTATAAATGAGAAGATTCATGAATCTTGGCATGGAAGAGCAGAAAGAAATTTTTAGACGCACAACATTTTCTTTTATAAATCGAAAAAAGTTACGACTCAACTAATTAACTAATTTAAAAGTTGCCCAAAGGAATTTAAAATGGTTAATTTCAGTTAAAACATTAACCTTGATTTATAGTATCGAAAAGCGGCGACTAAATAAATTATGTTTTATGCCTTTTATGAAAAAGGGTTTCAAAAATACGAAAAGTCGCACTCCATTATGAAGGAAGGGGTTTCATTTTGCCCCCGTCCATGGACCCATCACCAAATGAACTCAGTTCAATATTTCAAATTTCCTTTTATAGAACAAAATTCTATGATATCAATGTAAAATATATAATTTAAGTTATACCTACCAATCTTTTAAAATAAAGTGTCTTCAATTTCGACATGACATATAACATAGATTAACACATGCGTGGGCATTTATTGTATGGGTAAATGTATTTGTAGTTACTTTTATAAAAATAGAATTGATACAGTCATATCTTCAATTTCAGAATAAAAATAAATATATGGATATATGGCGACCAATGATTAGTAAATGTTAGAAATTCACCAATTAAAATAATTGAATTCGAAATCCACTGTACAATTTACCTTATACACGAACAATTAAAAAATACCATTGACAATAAATAAAAGTTCAAATTAGTAAAAAATGTTGAATTCCGATTGATTGGAATAAAGGTTAATTTCAAATTTGTTTATCTAAAATAAAAAAAAAAGAATTTTTTATTAGTAATTGATCATTGAAAGAAAATTAAATATAATAAAAAATATATAGTTAACACAATTTGCATTATTAGATCAAACAATTATTATTAAACAAATAATATACAAACAGTCAACACATAAATTTGAAGAAAAACTTTCAACCAGTTTTTTCAAATTTTGATATGCTTGTGGCAATAATTTAACATTTATTATTTAATTATTTAGTTAGTAACTAGGTATTACTTCTAGTGTAATTATTAAAGTATGTATTGCTAGTCAATATCTAGGAACGACATTTACATTCACTAATATCTACTCTAGATAATATATATATAATGTAATGTCTATGGGAAAGATAACAATTATTTATGTATTATGTATATTACATACAGGAACATAATTCTAATTAATATGTAACATCTATTAATATGTAACAATTATTTATGTATTATGTATATTACATACAGGAACATAATTCTAATTAATATGTAACTAATTATTATGCTACTTAATTAAAGTAATATATATATACATTGAAATAATAACAATTAAAAAGTATAAATATTTTTGAAACAACAATCAAAACAGCTATTTTCTAGAATTCAAAACCAAATGGAAAATATATAAACCAAAGATATTTAAGAACTGTTAATATACATCCCTTGAGTATTAACCGAATAAAAAGAGTGAAAAACGTGACGTGTCTTAAATTTTTCAATTTCGGTAAAAATGTTAGCAGGTATAGTCAATTCTGATATCTAAAATAAATGACATAATTTTAAACTATTAGTCTTAATTTTATTTGAGAAAAAACTGTAATTACTTGTTTCAGAGACACATCTTGACAACTATTTAATATCTTTGAAATAAATACTGTAATATACTCTATAAAATATTTACTAGAGTGCATTAAAATATATTAATCCACTGAAAAACAAGACAAATAACAAGATTAAACGTTAAATATGTGTGGACAATATTTAATATAAATATTAATCAATAAATATTTAAGAATATAACGATCTAAAATAAGAACAAACGTCATACTTACATGGCTTGAGTATGCAACGGATATGAATGCACTGCTGAATCAGAAGGTGAAGGTCCTTCATAATCATATCTCTCCTTGCTATAAGCCCCTCCTGAACCGGCTCCCTCGTGAGTTTGGGATTCATGATAATCAAAGGGTGGAGCGTCCACTCGATTGTGATGGTCTTTGATATCCTCACATGATTCCATGCTGAGTTCCAGTCTTCTGGACACCTCTCCAGTAGATGCCAAGCTCTGAATACCGAGTTTTGAGGTTGGTTTCAACGGAAGTGGATAGAGCAAAGCTTTGGTGAGATGCGGACTCTCTACTAACTGCACTTCCTCACCGTCCAGTAAAATCTACAAGAGGTTGTGAGTCAAAATATAATAAAATGTACATACAAATGATCTAAGTGAGTTATACCTTGTAACCTATCAATTCAAAGCCGTTGTTACGATTGATTCCATCCATATGGGGCAGTTTCCATTCAAGAAGAACGCTGTTAGGGGCGAGCACCATGTTGATGTGGAAATCAATCGGTGGATCGGGTAAACTATCGGGGTCATATTTAGCTGCAGCAGTTATTTTTTCCTTCCGTTGGTTACTGGAAACTTTTTGTTTTTCTCTGCGTAGATCTGGAATTTGAAATAGATCAATAATTACAAACATACATTTAAGAATACTCTAGAACTGAAACGTCTCATTTTATATTAAACATTAGAATTTAAATGTGGATCTAAATATATAATTTATATTTTATATAGTTTTATCAACAAGCTACCTTTTTCAGGATAAATCGGTTGTTCATAAACCGGCTCGGAAAGAATTCTTGGTGATACCGAAACCCCTGGCCGGTTTCCAAATGTTTCTCTTGTTGGAGGAGTTAAGTGGTCGTCTTCGAGGAAATAAAAATATACAGTATTATTAGTTTACATAATAGCAATATATAAAGTTTAGATAATCAGTATGATTTCGAAAGAGCCAATTATGTACTAACGAATTTATATTGTTATTTGTTTTGTATGGATAATTTTTCTATTATTAGCAAATGGGGAAAAGGCTTTCTTTAAATCGAATTAAATAAATAATATTTGTGTAGGGCTTATAAAAAGTCAAAAAACAAAATTAAACTCTCAAACAGTTTAATTTCAAAAACGTTCATTATAATAGTTTAATTTTACTTGTAACAAAGAATCAGTATATATTTTAAATCTTTAATCTTAGTATTTATAAATTGATAATAATTATAAAAGTAAAAAGGTGACTGACAAATAACTCCAAAATAATTAAATTAAAATTGTCGAAAATTTCAAATTATTTTTTTTTAGATTTAATTGTCACCTTTTTACTTTTATAATTATGAAATAATAGTCTCCAAATAAATATCCCACAATTTTATCAAATCTTATAGACATTGATGTTTTATATAGCAGGTATGACAATTTGTTCAACTAAATTTCAATCGTTCGTTGTACAACATAAAAAACCTACATTTGACCGCATAGTGGGTGATATCATCTGAATCCTCCTCCATTCTGTTATCATCCTGAAATCACAAATGGCATTTCACTTTAACAACATTTTTATTCATCATTCAGCACATACAAAGACACACGGTCATAAACATCTCACCTTGTAGTAATCATGCTCCGACTCCAGTCCCTTAGTTGGTGTCATCTCTCTGGTAGGTAGCACCCCGTGTGGTAGATAATCTCCATGACTACGTAACTCTTGGACTAACCGCCGGATACAGCTGTCCTTCTCTCTACCTTTGCCCTCCATGTGGGCTAATTTTTTGTTGGCCCCAGTCAAGTCGTGTTCCAAGTTCTGATTAGTGAGTCGAGCTTGGTCCCGTTCCACTTTGATCTGACCAAATGACTCCTCCATCCCCCGGTATGCGGAGTTTTCTTCTTCTAGAGAAAAAATATAGCTCTTCAAGTGGTTGACCTCCCGTTGGAGTGCGTCTTCTTCAGCAGCCTTGAAGGGACATGTTTTAAAAAGGTTTTAAATATAAATAAAGAAAAGCAATTATAAAATGGTTTTCCAATAAGAACAATTCACATTCTCTCTTCCCTATACCTACCTGATCCTTCAGCAGGGACTCTGCTATCTTTAATTGTCTGGACAGGTTCATTCTTTCCAGTTCCAATCGGTTCTTCTCCTCCAGTACCCCGGTGAGCTCCTCTACAATCCCCTGAAGATTTGACTGGTTCGAGTTCTGCTTCTCCAGATTGGAACACATTGATATACTCGATCGGAGTTTTTCTTTCAATTCATTATTCTACAACATCCCAACAGGAATAATATATATTAACATTTCTAGAAAATTTAAAGCATAGAAACTAACCTCATCACAAAGCTTTTGTTGATTAAGTCTGAGCTCGTCAGCTTTGACCATCTGATCCTTCAACTGTTGCAGCTGCCTTTCCAGAGTGGCCTTTTCTTCCATGATCGCGATATGACGTCGATCCTGAGTGACCAGAGAATCTTTCAGGTCGAAATGCCCGTTCATTACGTCATCCAAAACATTATTCTAGATATACAATCGACAAAAAAGGGACAATAATATATAATGATTTGAAAATCGTTATCAACCAATTCTAAACAATATGACACATGATCGTTAAAATAAAAATACCCAAATGGATTTAAATATTAGATTCATTTGTTTTAAAACAGTTCAAATACAACAGCTTCTCACCTTTTCTGCAAGTTCGGTCTCTTTAGCTTCCAACTTGTTTCGTAAGTAATCATTCTGGTTGAGGGCCACTTGAAGATCATGTTCCTTGTGATTATTTTCTTCATGGGTACCCCGCAGTTCATCTCTCAAACTTTGGATCAAATCTTCTTCTCGAAGAGAATTCTAGAAAATGAATGAATTGCTACTTTCAGCGAATAAATATTTATTATTATAGATTAAAAAAACGTCATGTCCCGACTAAATAAAATGTTAATACAATAATTAATAATTATGAAATATTGAATCAGTTTATGATTCTTTCGTTTGTCCAATCCATAGTGGATCATATTTTGTAAAAAAAATCTGAAGGAGAAGATCAAAGTCATCTTTGTTGGAATCTGTAATTGCATTTTACGTACCTTACTCTGCAATATTTTGTCAAGATTTTTTATTTCTGCCTGATATTGTTTTATAAGTCTCTCTTTATCACGAATGTCTTCTTGAAGTTGGTTATTCTGAAATTAATTTTTCAAATACATTTCCAAGAATCCCTAACAATTTAAAAATCTTAATAAATACTTCATCTTGCAATCGTTTTCCCAATCGTTCTTGCAGATCCAATTGTCGCTCAACTTCTCCCATCTTTAAAGAATAAGATATTAATGAAAGACTCGAGAAATATTATAATAAATCATCTAACTACACTTATAAAAGTCTGTAACATCAAAATTTACACAATCCCATACAACTACAGATATTAAATTTACAAATTAGACTACAAATTTTAAACAAAAAGCATAAAAACTATTTTCAATCAATGATAGTTATAATTTTAAAAATTGCCAACAAAGTAATAATGTTTAGAGTCCAATTAAGGTTAAATGATTATATAAATAAGTGGACCTACAAAATGTTGGGTTAAAAATTGCATTAAAAATTTGTAATCAATGTAAACATTATTTTCACCCTTGACTGAAGAACAACTACATCGTCGGTCGTTTTCAGTCGTCGGCTCATTTCTTTCTCAATCCATTTGTTTGTATCCAATTCTCGATCTTTAACCTACAATTAATAAAATAATAAAAAAATTATATAATATGTAAAACAATATTGAATAAATGCAGAAAATATTAAATAATTCATTTTTAGGCGGTACTATTAATCGATTACATCGATAATGGATCAATAAAATTTTACCTTATTCTCGCATTCAAGATCCTCAATTCTCTCCTGGAGTTTATTAAATTCTTCTTCGCGTTTACTGTCCAGTTCAAAAGTGTCGGTGGACGAATTCCGGATCATTGGAGTGTCTTTGCTAGATATAGACAAATTAAATATGTTTTAACACTTTGATAACACACATACAATGTAGCTTGATCGTATATTAAGATCCAGTGATATAAAAATGCCATAATTGAACAAAAATTAAAACTAACTTTTTTGTTTAATATGGAAATAATCAATAATTTAATAACTGCTATCATATGTCTTCTAAAAAAACTTATGCGGGTAATTTCTTCCTACTTTGGATCATGGTGTTGCATTTCTGTGATCTGTTTATTAAGCCAGGGAGAAGAAGTCTCTTCCACATGATCGAGGATGTCAACTTCGGTCCCAACATCAGAAACTTCTTTTGGATAATAGATCCTTCTCTGAACGCCTCCCGACGTACTACCGGAGCTTTTGCTCTTAACCTTCAATTCCTTGGCAGGCTTTCCATCGTTTTCTGGTCGATGAACTTTGTTAGATCCTTCAAAAAGGGAAGTGTATGTATGTTTTTGAACACAAATAACTGACCATAATTTTTTTTGGAACGGGGAACTTTCGTTACCAATTTACAACAAAGAAAAATGTTTTATCTTCTATTTAATAATATATAAACTTACAAATATGCTTTTTTATAAAGATCATAATATAAACATTATAGTTGTTATTGTTATAATGTAATGTCTATATGGCATAGACTAATGAAACCATATCCTTTGTTAGTCTATGGTTGTATGTCTAAAAATATATTTTAATGCAATATTTGCAAACAATTGTTCAAAATTATATTTTATGTTTCAATACAATCAATGTGTTGTTTCAGTGGTAAAAATACAAATTTATAATATAGGTATGAATGTTAATAACCAGTAGTTTTCGAAGCTTTCCTCAACGGATCAACAGTTTGTATCTTTCGCCGATGTCCATGATCTTCGTCATCGTCGTCATCATCGTACAAATTGATCGATACGGAGATTTCATCCATTAAATCTTCCCGTTCAGCTGGAAGGGGAGCATGGTGGGATTTCGGGAGTCGATAAGTACTCCCTGAGGTGGATGGACGAGCTTTCATGGGGACTGTTTTGGAAGACTGGATTGGTTCATTGTTTGAAATACGACCTGGCGAACTTTTGCCTAAGCGAGTTGGTATCTGTCGTAGAAGAAGTGAAAACCTTGAGATATTTTATGCGTCAGTTGGAATTTATAATTTCAAATCTAAAGATATAATTAATAGATAAATTAATAAATAGACAAATCTAGAGATCGCTTACATGAGACGATTTTGAACATTGAGGGCTTATCTCTCTCTCAGGAATGTTTGCGTTAGTAGAATGATTAGAAACAATCTGAAAAGGGATATTTTAAATTATTATTCTAAAGGGTGTTTCCTAATTAATGTCGTTTTTTATTTATTATCTATAGCCCCGTCTAATATTTGCTGATTTAAAAACAGATCTCTATGTAATCAATGCCACTACGAATTCATTTGTGAATCTATGATTTTATGGATTTTAATTTCAAATAGAATCGATTATTCAAAATGCAATAGATTTAAATTTAAATAAAATCGATTATTCAATATAATGCAGTACATTTTAAACACTAACAGTTTTGTATCTTTATCAACATGGAATTTTTGTTGACAGTATGCACTTTTTTAAGTGAATCTTTACGTCGAAGCAACGTGATTGCTGTTCAGAATCACGAATACTTAGAAGCCGTCTGGCCAAAGGATTCAGTGATCAGCCTTCGACAAGTGCAGCGAATTTCAAAAAAATTTTAAATGGTACTCGGTTAAGTTTTAATCATTCTCCAGGCCAAGAGAACATCAATCAACGAATAATTACTGATGATAATACTTTATCAATCGTTTGTTGGTCACACTGACAGGATGTCATATACAAAATTATCGACTTTAAATATCTTCAACGACGATATAGAATTCATGTGGAAGCGTACACGATGGGTCCCTCACGTCCTTACTGACCTGAACCGTCAATGTCGTGTCGAGCGCTGCACTACAATGCTACAGTCTTTGGGATCTCGGCTTGTTCAAAAGAATCTCGTGGTGATCGACGAAAAATTGTTTTACTTAAGAAAACTCCAACCAGCACACAACACAGGCTTTTGGTTAGGTCCTGATGGAGACCGTCTTCAAACTGCAAAGCGGAGCACCCATGACAGAAAACGGATGGCGATTGTGGCTGATTCATTGAGAGGAGAACATTTTTTGAAGTTGTCAATGACACTGTTGACTCAGAGGTCTCCATAAACTTTCTCCGTAATATGAAAAATCACTTTGCAGAACATTAAGCTGCGAAGACAACCCCCTTATTCTCCAGATATAAATCTTTAAAATAGATTTATTTTCCCTCGGCTCGAATCAGTACGTAACCGCCTTGACTTCATTTCAAAACGTGATCTTGAAACATTTTGGAGGCGCAGATGCCAACATTTACGAGACAAATGATGCTGAAGTCTCCACAAGTTGACTCGAGATCTAGAACTTATTAGTGAATGTGAATGACATTATCTTTGAAACATTTTATCGTTTGCTTGTTTAAATATTAATGCATTTTTATATTAGAATATAACAAAATTGGATTGGAATATATTTTTTGTTTTGAATTAATCAAAAAACGATATTAATTAAGAATCACCCTATATATGTATTCAATTCTATAAGTTGAGTTTATCTGTAAACAGAATTATCGGAGTAATTTATGGCATAATAAGAAAAGTATGTGTGTCCCAGCTAGAAAGAATATAAATTTTAATAAAATTTTTTTCTTAATTATAATTAAAGAAATATTAAAATATAGATTCTTTTTCAAAGTCAATAAATTCTCGTGAAATATTGGTTTATTGGAGTCATAGAAATAGATTTTTGTTTTAGAAGGCCCTTCTGAATCCTTTTTATCAACTTAAAAAATTACGTGGTATTGAACCTCCAAGTATTGAAGATTGGCTGAGTGGCAAAAATACATACTTGTCCCATGATATCCAAAATGAGATGATACATATCATGGCAGCCAATCATGCAACTAAAAAATTAAGTGACAGGGCAAAACGAATACGGGCAGCAATCTCTGATGACTGATTGATCCAATATTGAACAGTTGACTATATGTGTTATTGTTCCTCATGAAAATTGCATGATTATACTATAAAAATGCAATCAAGGATACATTTCTCAAGAATGAATAATTGATTAATAATTGAATAAATGAAAATTGATTTTTCTATTTCTATTTCTATGATTGACGTTTATAATGAAAGATGATATATCTATAGATTTGTTGTTGATAAAAATATCGATTGTTTCTAATGTTTATCGGATAAAACCACAGAATTAAAGTCTATTTATAGATTATAAATTATAAAACTATTAAAGGAAAAAATTAAATATAAAACTATTATTTATTATAAATCATAGATATTGTATATTATATATAGAACTAGATTGGACATCTAAAATATTTCTATACTAAATTATGCTGAATCGCGTGTATGGCAAATCCAGAGTTGTGATTGGCTAATAATTTGAAAATAATAAAATATATCAATTGCTAAATATTAACTACTGATATATATTTAATTGATACATATAACCAATTAATGAATTTAATATTACTATACTGCTGTGTTATACTAACTCTTCTGGTATAAAACTTACACTTTATTACACATATATATATAATATACAATATCTATGTTATAAACAACATTCTAATTCTGTGGAAAAACGAATGGCGAAAATCAATTCGTTGGTATAGTTACCGCAGTTAATATAAAAATATCTTACATCAAAACAGAAGCAATATTGGTTAAATGTATTAAGTGCTGTAAAATATTAATTTAGTATACTTTTAAAGTTCAAAAAGATTTATATGAAATATTCAGATTATTTTACATTTATGGAGCACGGAATACGCAGATGTTACGCATTTCTTTTGATACAATTTTATCTTTTCCTACTTCCGAATGTTGAGAGTATAAAACATTTTGATTCAAACGGAACAGCTTATGTCGATTCATGTGGTTTTGCTGGAAATATTAAAGATCTTAAGAACGAAATTACACTCAAAATGGACTTTTCACAGATACAAAATTGGGAACACATTGTTATTTTTCGAGATCGCCAAATTTTGAAAAAACAAGATATAATTAAGGACTCATTGCATTGCGATGCGTATAATTTCTGGTTTTATAAGATACTCCCGAATCAATTAAAAGCTAAAGTTGAATCAAGTTGCACTTGCTTTACTGTAGATAAATGTAAACCCCCCTTGCTTTACTCAACTAATCAAGAAATGTTTTTCACTGGGAGACTGAGTCAACTGACCAAGAGTGTGTTTCAAAATTTGAACTTTTATTTACTTCCAGCAAAGGCTGCTGCCAATTCTAGTAGTTGTTCAGAAGATCAAATATTCATCCATTATAAAGATAAAAATGGCCAAACAGAAGAGGTGACATTAATACCTTTATGTGTTGCACCATGTTTAATAACGAAAAATAAAGAGTTTCAAAAAATATTTAAAGATTCATATCCTGAGTTTTATACATTACCATCTTCTTTATCAATTGGACCTATAATTGCAGGAGTGATTACTGCTGTCATTATTATCATTATTATAATAGTCTCTTTTGTTTTGTATTGCAAGGGTATATGGCCATTTCCAGAACGACAAGCTGCTCATATTATCCCTACAAACGATTTAGAGATGAATACCATAAAATAATGATTTTGTGTCTAAACGATCTTTTTATCAACAACAAATCAAATCTTTCATTAACGCCTATAAACCAAATAATCCAAAGTAGTTAATCTATTCTATTCTATTCTATTCTATTCTATTCTATTCTATTCTATTCTATTCTATTCTATTCTATTCTATTCT
>JAUZNC010045191.1:0-16587 GCA_034780395.1 Vannuccia rotundouncinata | reverse complement strand
ATGTTCACCTCGTTGCCAATATAATGATTCCCTAATGTTAATTTATTTTTCAAGTCAATACCCGTATTTTAAGAATCTAAACTATTTTTAATGGTTCCGCTTTATTTTCAAAAAGGTGTATAGCTATTAATAGGTGTCTAAGTTAGATAATGCAAGATATTTAGAGAACTTTTGATTAAAGAATACTTTGTAGCTGCTGCCCGACTAAAAATGTATTTGCTTATAACTTCAAAAAAGGAAATGGCAGATGCAGTAAAAATTAATATAAGTATATGTTTGATGCAGGATGTGACTGTGTATATTATTGAGGACACCATACTCAATTTATATGTATTTTAACATTTTAGAAGCAGGAAATAGAACCTATAGGGTGATACAACGTATCAACACTGAAAATACTGCGCATATTTTTGAGTTAATTTGTATTTCTGGGATATTTAACTCATTTTTGTTGTTGTTGATATTTACGCGATGATGGAAAACCTAACCAATTTCATTTCATGTTTTTGGTCTAATATTAATTGTAGGTAGGCGTTATATCGAAAAATTTCAAAGAAATAGCATAACCGTGTTTGGTTATTTCAACAAACCGGTTATTATAACTGTGTTAATATAAACAGCCTGGATTAATTGGAAACATGAAAAGTCCCAATAATATTTTTTAGTTTTCGGATTTTGTAATAGTAAATATTGAAGAAACTGCTTACACCTGCAGTATGCCTGATCATAACTAATATGACTAGGTAATTATTTATATATATTATTTCTTATTAAAATAATTCACAACCTTTAAAAACTTTTAAATCATATTGAATCATACTTGTTAAAAAATAATTAGATAATGAAAAAGAATTGGATTTCAATTTCTGCGTTGAAAAACAAATTGTAACTGATATACAGATATATTGAAAATCATTTTTAAAAAATACAAAATAAATAAATGAGAGGTTAAAATACCTTAAACAATTATATATTAGGTAGGTGTTACAAAGTATTAGTTCTTACATTAATTTAATAAAATTCCTTTTCAAGCTATATAAAACTGTTTGGGTAACAAATAAAACATGAAAAAAGATAAATTCTGTACAATCGTCGTATAACCAAAAGAAAAAAATTAAAATACTAATATGATTATAGGGTCATTATAACTTAATTTCTGGAGTGCAGTTTACTTGTTAGAAAACTTCCATTGGACCACGAATAAGAGGCAGGCTTGACAAGAAAAAATACAGGCGCACACGAACATCCCGAAGCCCATTTTCCCTTCAAAAATGGTGTATATGACAGCACAGGCGATAAAGCATAAAGCTGAAATGTACGGACAATCATTATATTTTAGATATACTAAGCTAAATTAGTTAATAACATTTGGAGACGATTTTAAACCGCAGTATAAAGGTGAGCGTACTATTCGTACTAGTTTTTCCGATTGTGGCTATTATGTATTGTAGAAATATTTTTAAACATCTAGAATTTTCTATCTAGAATATTTTATTATAAAACCTTTAAATATTATACATTTATTGGGAATTTCAACTTCAGTTAACTTTATATATATTTTGATTTAAATGATTATAAAATAATTACTGAAGATAAAATACAAACTAAATTAATTTCTATGTATTACCATAACAAACGCTTTTCTATATCTATGAAAGAAAATTAATAAATTAATTAAAAGGTAAAGCCAACATCTTCTCTCAGACAAACAGAACATTAATCGCTACTGAAGCAGATAATATCCTCCAAACTTTTGAAAAACGAATTTCTAAACGCCGGCTCGTCATTGATGAGAAATGAAGAACGTGTTCATATTCGTGACAATCCTACATCAACTGCAAACACATTATTGGGTCAATTCTGCAGGCGATCAACCAAAAATGCCAAGACGAACGATTTCAGATAAAACACTTGAATCATGGTAGCTTGTAACTTACGAAGTGAAGTATTATATAATGATCGAACTTCTGGAGGATATGTTTACGAACTTTCATTGAGTTCTTTCTCTGCATGATCAATCATTGGTAGAAAATATTCTATTGATACAAAATAACGCCAGGTCAAACAAGGTTTTAACGGCAGAGATATCAGGAATCGTGACGAGATACGTGGAAACTTTTACACTTGCAAGGTTCTCAAGAGAAATGAGCAATTGAAAAATTGACTTGAATTCATATTACTATTACTAACAGTTTAAAATGTTTATTGTTGCTATTTGTCTAGTGTTTACAATAGCTCATATTAAATAATTATGTTGAAGGTAAAATTAAATATTTGCAATATGTGTATAATTTGAAAAGCCGATTTTTCAACTTACCCCCGAGAGCGATAGTGATGAATTCAATGATGAGAAAAATGCGGTGATTGTTCTTTACGAAGCTGACGAATCGACTAAGAATTTCGATAGCCAGAGACAACGCTATGCATATTAAACCAACTATTGATATTGGTATTATTATGGTTGCCAAGATTATCTTGAAAATTACGTTTATACCAACTGAAAAGAAAGATAAATTTGAAATCCTTCATTTTAAATCTTTTGTATTATATCTATACTTGTACAAATATCTACTCACAATAATTGGAGCCTAAAATCCATGCCACTATTCCAAAAATCAGTCCACAAATTAAGAAAAGAATAGTAATCATTCGATATGTAACAGTCACCATTTTGAATAATTCCTTGTATTCCTAGAGTATTCAATAAAGATATACAGAAACTTTAATATGCCGAGTATAAAGTTTTAATATAGAAATCAAGTATTCTTATACCTATTTTTGTGCTAACTTTGGTTCTAAAATATTTATTAATACCAACATCCAATCCAAACGTGTTCTCCAGGAAGTTGAAATCTCTCGAATCATATTTGAGTAAAGGTACAGCATTGTGTGACCCGGCTGGTCGATGTACCTTCTGCCCGGCGTCCTACTACTTAGACCAAGTTGTTCAAGCCGACTGGGAAACCATTTCCTGATGCCTGACTCTCTGGAGAGAGCTTTTATAGTTTATCTCCTTTTGAGGGGAGTTGAAGGAAAATTGAGCTCAGAATGCCCGTTTATATTTTATAACGCGGATTGATTTGTATTGATTTTACATTGAATTAATATTAACATATGAGTACAGTTCGACCTTTTATATTATAGAATTATATGAATCTTAATAATTTAGTTTACTGATTTGATATTTATTCCACACTGATGGAAATGTGGATTGAAAGTAAGAATTACCTAAGCCTCAATTTAATATAGCAATTTTTGGTCTATATAGCCTCAAATTGATTTTTTTTGTTTCATGTTTATAATTCGTATGATTAATATATTTTAATTGTAGTGTAATATTTGTGAAGTGTGATTAATTGCCATATTGATTTATTATTTTTATTTCGCAATTGAAGAATACATGGATCATCATGACTTTAGTCGTATTTATGCAGGTATTCTAATTCTTTGTTTTGAATAAATTAATAATTATGGAATATTTTTGGGAATATCCAATTATTAAGAAATCTTCTCTTCGCTTACATTGTAGTAGATATTACAGAATATAAATGCCCTGTACATTATAGCAATTACATATTTCTATATATAGCAAAATACAAATATATCACTTCTAAATACATTGAAATTATGGATTTTCTATTTAGTTTATGAATGTTTGTGAATATATAGTTAGTTATGTATGAGTTTTTCTAAAGAATTGGTACATTTAACTCACCGTTTTAAAATGTTTGGTTTAAAAACGTAATAGAATAATTTTAAAACGTAATGTTATTTAAATTCATTTAGCAGACATGTATGACCCATGATTTAAAATGCGCACAAGAGTCTAATTAAGGGTATAATTAAGTAAAAAAAAAATATGAATGGTTTCAAGATAATATCAATTAATAAAAAAAAATATTTTAATCATTTTAAGAAAACCAAAAAAAATTTGTCCCGCAGATGGGTTAACGCTTTTCTGAGGTCGGGCAAGGCCCGTCCTGGCCCACCCCTAGTGGTGCCACTGCGTGTAATACAATATGGTGACACTGGATGGTAAAACTAATGATTTTACTGGATTCCTTGACCTCGAAAATGGGGAAGGGGTGGGCACTGAAATCACATTTCTATCTGCTTTAGTTTCAAAGTTATAAGCAAAATAAGTCAAATATGGCGGCCATATTGAAATTCAAGATGGGGCGTTTCAGAGTTGGCTCCCGATCGAAAAATGATCCTACAGGGGTCCCCTACAAGTGTGTCAAGTTTCATATTTTCTTTAAAAAAGCGAACTATTTTTCGTCTTAGCCACTGGACTATAATAGCACTCTTTTGGTCCGATTTTCGCATTAAGCGATTTATAATCATATTTTAAATGTAGATTTACACTCTTTTTGCGAAAGTTTACTACAAATAATGTAATACTATATAACAATGGAGAATGTGGACATTAGTCTACATGCTTTCATTGTTAATTTATGAATTATTTGCTAACATTTACAACAGAGTATGTAAAATTTGTTGCACAACGTTTTGTTGTAAAATTACATACTATTTTTAACAGTGTAATATAACCTTTTCAACTTCAAATTGGTCATAAGTATGTTCAAATTAGTCAACGGACCATTAACTATTTAAAAGTAAAATCAAACAAATGTATATTTTAGTTAATTAGAAATTAGATGCAATGAACATTTTAGGAGTCATAAGGAAGTAAACAACGAATACTTTAGAATATACATTAAACGAAGATATCTTCTTTACTGAGGACATCGGAACATACTCTGAGAAAAAAATAGTGTGTCAGTTGACATATATTGTAAAAAATTTGTGCCATGAAATGAAAATCATGTCAGTCGACACATAATTTAAAGCAATATGTAAAATAAATGTGTCAATTAATATCGACACATATGTAACAATTTTTTCCATATGTGTCAATTGACATTTTTCATCGTTTTGTATCAAAGGACATTTTCAAATATTATGTTGGCTGATTTATAAAGCGTTATCATGGAGCGTAACAGGAATTGAGAGCGGGAGGGAGGGGGGTACGTAACATTTTAACGATGCAAAATAATTCAATATTGTTTTAACATTAATATAATTTTTATCAATAAATATTTGAATTACTAAAGTGGCTTTGACTCACATTGAGTACCTATGTAATATGTAAAAGAATTCAACTCTTGTTTATATTTCATGGAAGGGGGTCGGGGAGGAGGATATGTGACATTATGTTCGTAACGCCGTATAACGCTCCAAATATTATTGATGCAAATATAATGAGGTGCAAACTTATTGAAAATGAGAGCAAAGCGAATTGATAATAGTTTAAAGATGCGGAATTGTATCAAAACTATATGCATTTGGATAAATTCGTTCTTTAAGTGACCTAATTATATTCCTCATTTATAACGTCCTTCGATTATTACACAGACGATTCATACAGAGTCAAACATTTTGAGCACACAAACGTCCCAATCTTACATAGAGTTTTCAAGCCAGTACCATTGAAACTTATTTCTGTGCTTTTATTTATAGACTGGTTTTTGGATTTAAGAACAAACGAAAAGTACTTTTGAATACTTAAATGTATTTTATTGATATTTTATATTCTTATTTGTGTGCTTTAATTAATCATAGAGGTATAATTATACTACTATATATAATAATATTCAATATCTTTGGCTTTAGATTGGATTGGAATTTGTGCATAGTTCAACTACAAAATTTAAATGTTACTTGACAAATTTAAAATAGGTACAAAATGCATTTATTAATGGATTTCATGACTTTTAAATTGTACTTTATTCTAATCTTATAGTTCTAATTAACTTTTTTTGTGAATTATAGACTGTATTAAAAATAAATTTTAAATAATTTTTGACATGATTATTTATGATTTATTTAAAAAACAATATAGTCTATTTTATAAATTTATTTTCATATAGGGTGAGTCATAATTTCCCGTCAGTTTTCAAAAATAAATAATAAATGTCTGAGTAACATAAATTTAAAATATATTTACATTATTTTAGACCTTCGTCCAATCCACTGGTCTGGCATTTGATCATTGAGAATTTGTCGAACATTCACAGAATAATGGGGTGAGGCACCATTACTATTTCCTTATTACAATATTTGTCCCTAATTATCGTTTCTTTGCTGGTATCGAAAGCTAATGCAAGCCCAGACTGTCATGAGAGGTGTCTCTCCAGGATAAAATGCCAGACCAGTGGATTGGGCGAAGGTCTCTCATTGAATGGCCTGCCAGGTCCCCTGACCTGACTCCATGCGACTATTGGTTGTGGGCATACTTGAGGGCACAGGTCTACTCACTTGCTGGAATTATTTGTCAGTCACTGGAAGAGATACACAACCGTTTTGAAGCAGAACTTAAGGCAATACCAGTCAGAATGTTTAGAGATACATTTCGCGATTTCCCCAAAAGATGTGATGTGTGTACGAACAATGAAGGTGGTCTTTTGTAAATATGTACAAACTATTTTTCTATGTATTTACGCATAACTTATGTATAATTAATTCATTAAATAATGTAAATATATTTAAAGTTTATGTTACTCAGACAATTATTATTTATTTTTGAAAACTGACGGCAAAGTATGCTTATTTGAGTTTTTTATTATATATAGAATGTATCTCCTTGTAATATTATATCTTGTTATTTGCTCTATATTATCTGGAATTGTGTATTGTCTAACATCAAAATTTAATTAATTTATATGTTACTGGACAAATATTAAGTCTGTAAAGTCGAGGGGGGCAAGAAAATAATTCGCAAATTTCCGAATTGACAAAAGAGGATAATTTCATAATATTGATTCGACTCACATTTTCCGAAAAATGTAAAATTTTCGATGTACATTTTGAATAATCACTACTCTTCCGATGACTGGCATGAGACGTTAAGTATTTTAAAGTAAGGTTGGGAGGGTTACAAATTAGTAGAAGATACAGCACTGGTGTCTGAAAAATGTCATTTTTTTATAGTAAGCAAGTGTAGGTATCATTAACACATTAATATTATTAACACAAAAAGAAAAACAAACGTCACATTTAATGAGACAGAAGGCAGGTTGGCCTTGTTTTATAATCAATACTTTTGTCTTTGTCGATTTATGATAGAACTCTATAAAACTGAATGATGTGACTCTATGCCACTGTTGACTATTTGAAATATTTGTTCAAAAGTGGTGCCACCACAAGATATGTGTCGAAAGTACCATAACCTTTGTGACTAGACTGTTCGATTCATGCTTAAAAATACGAATCCGATGTTCGTGGAGAGTCACATGATTGTTTCTTGTGATGGTTCACGAAATCGCACTCTTGGATCTCAGGTTCACCTAGACGTCTTTTAACAACACGATTGAGACAAGATCCTGCCACTTCATGTATTGAGAAAAGGTGAATATCGATGTGATGTCCGAAATGAGGAGGATTGTTTTGTGGCGCACCAGAATAATTCACACAAAACTATACCATGGGTTGATAGTTAACCATTTCCACAAGAAGTTAGGATAAAATTTCTTTTGTCATTCCGCCTTTTAAAACAACATTGTAAATAAATCCGAGTTACGGTGTTAGAGCTTGATTATTTGAACGCGATGTTCATAATAAAGTTGACATAAAATTCATTCACTACAATCTTGTGTTGACTGGCCACTGTGTAATTAATCCCTATACGCTCACCTTTCTCTTTGTTGTATTTTATTGAATTGGAAGCAAACGAACATTTTTAGTGGAGTAAAATGTTGATTTTCATGAATGTTAAATTGCTTAAGGTATTAACTGATATTGTTATACTATTGGTACCATTAACTGCTAATATTGGTACCTTCATTACGTGCATAAAGCCTAAATAAATAATTGGACCATATAAGTTCAATATAATATTATCATAAATCGAAGAACGTAAGATTTGAATTTTTGGAAAGATTGGTGAAGAATGTTATCAATCAATCAATGTTGAAAAATATTGTATTAGACTCCAACTGCTTAGTTCATGCTTCATAAACCGATCGATATATATTGATAGATATCAACATCAATCATTTTTATAGGTTTTATGTATAGCATGCAGAGAATTTGGTCGATTGGACTCAAATTTTCAGTACCTGATGTATGAACATTTCGAATGATGTATAAACATTTATTGAACCACTCTTGATATATGGGAGGTTTTATCAGCTATCAACGTCAAATTTCAGAGTAATAGCGGCGATTGCATTTCAAAAGCGGCTTAAGCGACACAATGCGGCGTAGTTAAATCAATAATAGACAATAATAATAAAATGTATGAGCTTCTTTCAGGTGTAAAACGATTTTAGGTGAACACTACTCTTGATATTAATAAGCCGTTGTTGATTTGACATGAATCAATCTATGAAGTGAACTGCCGTTCATCTAACTGTTATTTCGTTGTTGAATGCTAAAATTCGCACTTGAATTGAGTTTGTCGATGAAAATTTTAATTACCGCATTTGACTTGAATGTGCCGCTATTGTTCTGAATTTTGTCGTTGATGGCTGATAAAACCTGTATTATTGACTCCTATAATCAAAACAGCATTTTGAATCATTAAAATCGTGATTCTAACTCTCTAGGATTATACTGATTCCAAATTTGGTACACACATTGATATTATGGTTTTTAACCTGATTTTTTTGAATTCAGATCATATTTACTTTATGATCCTGATCTGATACGCTTTGATCTGGATCAAAACTAAAAATCGGGATTTTGGTGCACTAGAGTAATATATGGGTCCAAAATTGCATATACCATCTTAAATAGTAATTATATACTAAATTCCAAATTTTCAAAATCAAATATTTATGACATGTGATCTGGATCACTCTATTTTATGAATCAGATCACGGGTTGAAATATCTACAAGTCATTTTAAAATATTTTTAATGATTAGATATCACGAAGGATGATATAACACAACTGATTATGGATCTGGTTTTCCTTAAAAAACAATTTAAATTGCATATTTATTTAAAAAATTATAAAAAATCTTTATACTACTTATTGATATTTTAAACAAGTAGTACAATTTATTGCAAAAGAAATTTGGTTGCTTCTATCAAGAGTTAGGGGATGTGGGTCAATAACCCCCCCCCCTAGGGTATAAAAACGCCTGGTAGTTCTAGGGTTAACATGATGCTATTAAGATACCATCGTATTTCAAGGAGGGTATGTACTTAATGAAAATAATATCTTCAATTAGACTGAACAATATTCATTACATTTATAAATTCAAAATATTGAACTTAAAATCACTTCATATAGACAAATGAAAACTATATACGTATAAGATTTAGGACATTTTGAAAATATTAATAGTTCCAAAGTATTAGAATATATGATATAAAATAATATTTAAATAAATGATATATTTCGTGACAAATAATATATATATCACCATATAACAACAGCAATGAAGCATTTTGGAATACATATTTCAAATAGACCAAAAAATCATAAAATATTGTCAATCAAGAATTTATTAATTATATGTATATTGTATAATATCAACAAGGAAAATATATAATTAAATATTGTATATATAAGAAAATAAATTAAAATGGTAATTTTTAAAAAATACAGTAAATTAAAAAATGGGTGACATGATCTACCAAAGCCATCAAAAAATATAACGAACATGCGACATACATAGTACTGTTTCATAAGGATTACTACAGATTTGTTTTTACTAGCTAATGAGGGGAACCATAATCATTCCTGAAGCATATCAAAGAGACCTTCAGGTGGACTGGTAGGGTCGTCGTCATAAATCAAAGGATAGTAGGAAGGCGGCAGTTCCAAGGCGCGTTGTCCACGCTCCACGTAGCCATCGTGAACACGCTTTTTAGTCACCATATCATCGAGCAAGGATTTCGAGCGTTTGTCAAGGAAACACCTGAGATCGGCATAATTGAGGATTTGACTGGCCAAAGATTCTGCCTTGAGATCCTTGGCTGAGTAAGGATCCCAACTGATCACGTTATTATCGCCGTTAATGAAAGTTATGGTGATGGTTCCAAGCACACTTTCACTAAATCTGAGCAGGAATGTGCCCTCAACCGAACTCGTATCATTGAATAAATCCACCGCCATATCGGTGTTGAGATATCCTTCGATCAGGTCCTTGCTCCAAAGATCCATCAAATGCTCTTGTATCAAGCGGACAGAGGCGTGGATCCACTTCCAGAAACTGAAATCTTTGTCAGAAAGCTTTTCATGAGTCGCCTGGAAAGAAAGAGGGTGGAAAAATACTGCCAACAATTGTGTCAAATTAGGAAACATTGTCGAAACTGATCAATTTACCTGAGCAAATGTGATGCAATCAGACTGGCAATGGTTGATCAGTCGTTGTTGAAGGTACTTAATATTCTTCGAAGTAAGATACCGTCTCGTCTCTTCGTTAAAGAATTCATTGAGGTGGTCGAGAAACTCCTGAAGGGTCACTGAATGTCGAGTGGAAAAATCGCATCGATCAATTTCCGGGAACGCATCATCCCACCAAATGGTTGCCACTGCTTCATAGACCTGGCTGGCATGAACAGTCAATACGACCGGCAAACACTGGAGACGAATCAATTCCAGTTTTGTAATGTTCCTGTCCAACCCGTAGACCGTCAGCTGGGACTCGAAAACAATGATCCCTTTGTCATCCGTCACCTTGGTTCCGTTGGTGGCCGCTCGAGAACGCGCATTCACCGTGGGAGCCTTTATTTTGAGGTCTCTGCAGATAAGAAACCCGTTAGCCACATCAATTATGATCAATCAAGTAAATAATATCCATTTTATCTTACTTGAAGCTGCAAATACACGAGGTATTAGTCGACTTCAAATCTTGCCTTCCCTGAAAATTCTCTTGGGCTAGAATTCCCGTATTTCGGTAAAGAATGTACTGCTGCTCATTAAGATAGTAGGCCCGGACTGTGGGGTTTTTTGGCTGCCAGTGTATCACCGTGTCCTCCAGAAGGAACCGAATCTCAGCCTGTAGCATGCGACCCTTGGTGTTATCAGTCTGTTTGCGGATGATACGGCCAGGCGGTTTCTCAATGATCAGGCTATGTCGTATCAAGTCCTTGAAGA
Organism: Vannuccia rotundouncinata; assembly: GCA_034780395.1. Classification (NCBI taxonomy): domain Eukaryota; kingdom Metazoa; phylum Platyhelminthes; order Proseriata; family Coelogynoporidae; genus Vannuccia; species Vannuccia rotundouncinata. Next base: position 5,478 of record JAUZNC010045191.1, on the reverse strand, counting down.
AATCATCCAATTGGGAGGAGTATCTGCTGTATGGATTGTCGTAAACTTCATCCGTGTCCATCTCCATTGTAGCGGGTGAACTACATGTCGATTGATTTATCGTGTGTCTAGACAAAACACGAGAAATTGAATTGATGCTTTCATTATTGACACCTGACCAACATATCATAGCCCTCATCTAAAACTTTGAAAATGCCTTGACATAATGTAATATAAAACTTGAAATGTAGACAGAATATTCAAAGGTAACGAATCAATTTTCCAACATGATCAATGTTCAATTTAATATTTTAACTGATTACTTTTTGCATACCTATTCTTGAAACGTGGCATATTTTAAACATAATACAAATTTCTCACCTGTATAGATTTATAATATTGCGATGTATTTTGGGGGCCATTGATTCCAGAATCTTAGTTACGTGCTGGTGTTTCTTTGCTTTTTGTAACTTTGCGTGAAGGTCTTTATACCGGTCTAAAATGTCCCTGACAGCATCTATGCAAGCATCCATAGCAATGAAGAACTCCCCATTGGATTTAGAATGTCTGTGAAGATCAGAAATTTGGGACTTTAATTTTTCCAAATCGGTATTATAACAAGAGGTGGTGTTGGATGATGGTTCATTCTGGGCCTGACGTAAATCATCAATAAATCGCCAAGGAGTGTTGAGATGTTCATTTAAATAGTTTAAGGTCAACTTTGTTATTTCTTTATATAATGGACTGGTAGATGGTTCTTCAGAGTTCTTTATTATGTCTATTATGCTTTTTATTAATGATTTACTAGCTTCTTCGGGAATGTCATCTGTAATATTATAATCTTTTAAACTAGGACATCTTTCAATGATGAAATGGCAAGAAACATCCTCACTCATGATTCTGAAATGTAAAGAGACAGTAAACTTAATGCAGTAAAAACGAAATTAATAATAACAAAACTACAAAGATAGGCACAAACCTTTTTTCTGTTTATTACAGACAATTTATATTCATTGTTAGTCAGGACATTTTACATTACACATCTGTACAGGGATGTAATTAGATTTGTGAAAAAAAGCTACAATAACATAAAGGGGCCCCCTTCGCATAAAGAGTAAAGGGCCCTATACATAGCTTTTATGATATAAATCTAAGAATGAAGGGGCCCTCATCATTACAAAAAATATGGAAATCAGTTTCATTCATAATATGTACTACTTTATTGAATATATTACTCATCATATTCATGCACTTATTACAATAAATCATGATGAACGATTAAAGATATTTTGTAATCAAACTTGTGTGGCACTACAGAATACTTCTACACAGGCCAGACAATCAATGTACAGTCTACTCCATGTAATTGGAACAGGTAAAATGCAAACTGGAATTCTGATTACACAAAAATCGATTTTTAGTAGTATAATTTGAACTTATGATTGTTTCATAATCAAACAGTAATAAAGAAAAACAACTTTTCAGAGCAACTTTTAACCTTTTAATATTACATACATAATTTGTTTTAAAAGTTAAACTAATAAATTAGTTTGTATATTAAATAAAAACATGCAGGTAACAATAACAATTGTTTTGTTATATATAAATCCCTAGCCATTTTTTGGGTACTTTTGCTCATTTTTTTCTGGTAACTTCAATAACACAATATTAAATTGCTTTATAATCCAGGTTTAGTATAATAGATACACATCATTGGTACCACAAATTTAAATGGTCTAAATGTTTGTTTATAATTAAATGTTATGCATGAACAAGATAAACTAATTTGCTTATTCCTTACAAGGTGTTAGACAGATAAAAATCGTTCGAATTAAACTTATTAAATATATAATAAGGCATACCTTTAGGGTCTCATTGATTATAAATGATAATTCCACCTGGTGTCAGTCCTATGATTATACATACACAAAAATGGGGACCATTATTTGAATAGGTGATGCAAACACAATGACACAAATAACTAACTTGCTTAAATACTCTCATGCTATACATGTCAATAATTGTCATGGTTTAGGTAGATTTAGATTACAGAAATTATGTCATCAGGTTATGTCATCATTACCAGCACATTATTATCAATATAATAAATAATATTAGTTATTATATTATTATAACTAATTAAACTTATTTAGCTAGCAAGGGCTTAATTATATATTTAAACTAATATATATTTATTAATTATATATTTAAACTAATACATATTTAAAAAATATCATTAAAAGTGATATACATGTAATTGTAGAGAAAACATTTATTATTAATTTCAAAATTAGTTGTCATGTCTGTCTGGTGTTCTAATCATCTTATATTTACACTTTATTATATATTAGGACTAAACTCTGATACAAAATTAGCTTAATTTGTTTCTAAGGTGTGAAAAATGGGTTCAAACTACTTGTTTTGTATACTAGTTGTGCTCGTTCCACATATTTGTATATAAATGATGAAACACTATGGTTAAGAGACAGCTGAATTGGAGCAAATTTGAATTGCAAGCAATAATTGTAATCAAGATAAATAAATTATTTATTAAAAATCTGCAAAAATATTATAATCTTGAATATTTCTATATATACATTCAGTTTTTATTTAGAAGTTAAAAAACAATGAGTGTTTAATATATATTATACTTATTTATTTTTTTAATAAATAGCCATATGTTTATATATTATTGTCCTAAAATAATATTAAATGTGTTCCAATAAAGTTACTGAGATCACTATAATAGTTTATAATAATAGAAAATCGTTTATAAGACTAAAAAATAAATTATTTTATTAAGAATTATGTATATTAATTCATTTTTCTACTTATTAGTTTATGGCATATAATCATTGTTATCCAACAGCAAACATATAATAAAGTTTTGATTTATACTACAGGGTTCATAACATTATCTCTCAAAAAATTCAAGACTTTTTAATGACTTTATTAAGGATAACTTTTTCAAATAAGGCTTTTTATATTTTTTGGAATATATTTTAATGTTAAAGGATTATATGTCAATTATATTTGCATGAAATATAACTTATTATACTCTTCTGCAATGTACAAGTATGCAAGCTCTAGCAACTTAGCCTATAATAAGGACTCTACTTCAACTGCCTCAAATGCTTTCTTTTTGCTCTTGTCTTGCATGGAATTAAATTTTGACAGGAATGGGAAGTTTTGATTTTTGCATTAAATAGAGTATATATTATGTATATGCAGCAACAATTACAAAGTCATATGTTCATATTAATATAACCAAAAATGTAATATATATATATATATAATGTAAAAAAGTTCTTAGAGAAACCCAATATATGTTGAAAGAGCCAGCCCCAAAAGTATCCAACATTCTAAAATTAAAAAAAGATTTCATTATAAAAATACTATAATTTAATCAGAAAAAGTATTATATTCAAAAAAAATTATAAGCCTTTCAAATTATTTTTTTTAATAATTTTTCAAAATTTAAGTTTTTTTAAGACTTTTAATTTTTTCAAGTTTTAGTTTAGTTAACTTTCCAAAGGATTATTTTTTAATTTTAACTAAATTTATGTATGATTTACTAATATTGAATAATATTATATTATTACAAAAATAATGAATGAAAAATTAAAATTTATATTTAAAATTAAAAAAAAGGTATAATATATTATTAAATGTAATAGTTTCTGATATTGTTTGCAATTATTTATAAAAAATTTCACTTATTTTTGGAAATATATTAGTTGCAACAGATCAGATGCTCTCATAACGTTTGTATTGTAAAATCTAGATTTGTGATTAGCAATTTGCAAGTTGTGTCTGTGAAATGTTTATGAAACTTTCAGTTATGATGGTGATGTTTGAGCTTTATAAAAGAGTTCTTTAAAGGTTTATTCTGCTGCTTACATAGTGAGCAATGCAGTAATTGCAATCAAGTACACAAAAATTTATAATTTTGAATTTTATTTTGCAATGTGTTGGTTTTATGAATCACTTTGCCATCTGCATTAACAATTTGCATTTATGATTATGATAGCTTCATGAAACTAATCCCAAATTAGCAAATGTAAAATACAGTGTAAATATAGGGACCATTCTACAAACTCTGTTCATAATTGATATTAGCTGGTGTTCTTAGTATATATTATGTAATTATGTAATGTTGTACAAAATGAAATAACTTTCTATAGTTTTTATATAGAAATATTTCAGTCAGCTTTGACAAATTCAAATGTTTTGAAAAATAAATGTGGATGCTAATAGTTTATTTAGTAACCTGATAAATTTGAGAATTATACAACAGCCAATAGAAATCGAGAATTTTGTGAATTTTGTGAATTTTCATGACTCAAAATTTTACATAGCCATTTTTAGCAAGCAACTTTTGAATCTGTACACCCGGGCACAAATGGTTAATATCCAAAGAAATAGAGGATGAAGCAGATGACCACATACTTTATTTTTTGTAAAAACATTAAAAATAAATAGACTATATATAGATTATATTATGTGAGATCATGAGAAAGTTAAAAATATATTTAGGAACTTCTAATCACTCCAATTTTACTTAAAAAAATTATATATCATTTTAGTCAACAAAAAATGATTCAAAATTCAAAAAAGTTACAATGTGTCTACACCAGTGTATTATAAATATGTTTTCATTAGATTTAACTGCTCTACTAACATAATACTGGCTGTATTTTACTCATTGAATTCAATTGACTGAACTTCAAATTGTAATTAAACTAAGACAATGTATGTCCCACCTGCTGTGTGTATATGACATTATCTAATTGGACAGCAATTATCCCACCCAGTTTGAAAAGGTTAAGACCCAGGAAACCTTTTTTCTATTTATGGTTTTCATTAATTATGTAATTTCTGTGATTTTTTATTATTAATAAATTATTTTATTCAACTGATTTTTATTAGTGTTTACAGTGAAAACAATGATATAAATACAAAACACATTTTTCATGTTTTCAGTAACCCTTTCCAATTTTTGGTCAAAATAAAACCACTCATTTATTTAACATACTATCAAAGAGTATTTATTCAAATATACTTGTAATTTTCATTTAAATAGTTTACTATGGCTAATTATAAATCTGGCCAAATTAAGCTATTGCCTTATTGGAATGCAAATCAAATCCTTCGTTTTTGGCTTAATACTAAACTATTTGAAAAAAATGGTTAATCAGTTGGTTAATCAGGTACAACATTACATAATTACATTATATATACTAAATATGTATATATATATTCTATAATTTTAAGAAATTTGTGCATCAATTTGATAAGTATTTTTATAGATGAATGGAATAAAAGGGGAAATTGAAATAGTTGTGAGCTAAATGTCTACAATCGTTATCAAGTAAAATATAATTTTTTCAAAATATTATCTTATTCTTCTCATAAATAATCAATATTGTTTCCAATTATTACATTCATATTATCAATACATTATTTAGAATTTAGTAAGATATTTTGTTTACAGTTTAC
>JAUZNC010045180.1:2829-16589 GCA_034780395.1 Vannuccia rotundouncinata | reverse complement strand
CAATCTAACATTCTATTGAAAAAATTATTGATTTTGAATCTACAGCAATGGAAAGTACCAGTGTTCGAAAAACGAACTTATCATTTTTGACTGAACTTTTTATGGATACTAGTCTATATGTCTATGGAACTTATTTCTCATCGAGTCTCATGCTAAAATCCATGTTCGAAAAACGAACACCGGTACTTCCCGGGATAATAATAATACTAAAACAGCATTTCATTTTCAACCTACTTTTAGACAAGACGATCGATGAGACGTTGGAATTGAAGAACTTTCAGAATGCGGGTATGGTTCTCGCGGAAGTCTGGAATGACACAGTTATCGACAATTATCCAGTAATATCTGAATTTGTCAGCCTACCTCCCTAAAATGAGCATCACGATAGCGGCGATGACAATAGCCGAGAAATCAACATTCGACTAGATGAAGACCCCGATTTCTTACCTGACATGTCTGAAACACGTTCTCTAATGTCATTCACAAAAGAATGGAAGTCAATTCATGTACGTGAATCTCAGTATTTTCTGCAAATCGTTAAATGTAACAGTTCTGAATGTTGTGGTGACAGGCGCAGTACCCTTTTTAGCTTTTTAAAGAGTGGGTTTCTTCCAGCGCCAATATCAGTGCAGCAGCACAATCAACCAGGTTTAGTGTTTTGTTCGGCGAACCAGGTTTTTTTACCCATTTTCGCGGCAGAAATTCAGACAATTATTCCTCCGAACGTAATTCAAAAGTTCATGAAAATTCCCTATGATATGTGTTGCCCGAGCCTACAAACAAAGCTTCTATCTCGTATGTCTAAATGCAAGCTGTAAAGGGGGGTTACTGGTGTATTTACAATTGTGTAAATATTTATAGTACTCGGTTTCTTGTAAATTTTCGTTGTATTTATCTAGGGGGGGGGAGTGAGCACTAACGTGACGTCATTTTTAAGGGGGGTTTGAAAATTTGTGATGTTGCGTGATGAGGGGGGGGGGAGGGGTAAAAAAGGGTTGAAATTTGCGTCACGTCATTATCGGACAGCCCCTTAACTTCATAGTCCTTCTTTTATTCTAAATTGGTTGAGAAATGCAAACTAAATTTTCATGTAACTATACAGTAAACTGAAAGTTAAATCCGGTTATTTTACTTAGGATGTAGTTAGCTTTCTAGTTGATTAATACTTATAAAACCCAAATGTAGTAATAACTAAAATATTTAGTTTATTTTTTAGTTAACTTCCTTTGTGAAATTGTCCTAGCTATATCTAATACATATATATGTATAGATTAAAAATAGTTTTTCATTCAATAAATATAAAAAGAACAATTTATAACTAATCTTTTGCAAATTTAAATTAAGAATGTCTCATTATTTATTTGCACAATACCTAATTTCATTGGTTTTGTTTTAATGTAATAAATGTAAACAAAGAGTTTCGTTATTAATTTTCTTGGAATTTACATAGATTGAATTTACGTAGAAATTCTTTGATCATCTCTAAATATTTGTTCTGACTAAAGTATACGATTAAACAAATATACCATCTTGCACTGTCAAAAATTAAAATTATTTGAACTTAGGGAATAATATTACAATTTATATTTAATTATAACTATTATATGATATATAGGATAATGTATACATCAGGGGCCAGTTGCACCAAACAACTTAGGATGGGAATTATATATGATATGATAAATGTTTTGCACAAAAGCTTCCCTTCTAAGTCAACTAGAATTTTTATTGTAAACTAGGATATTTTGGTGCAAATGATTTATCCTAACTATCCTATTACTTAGAACAGGAAATTTATACCTAAAATTAAAAATTGATTTGCATGACAATCTATTTTTACCTAATTTAGGCAAGAATTTAGGACAGCTCACCCCTTATCCTAAGTGTTTATTATGCACAATTGAAATAATGTTACAATCAATATTATTTCTTTATTAAACATACATTTAATGATATATAAACAGTCAGCATAATATATAATATATATAGAAAAACACTTCAAAAATAAAAGCCAAAATATAAAAATGATAATTAAAATTGTTCTTTGATCCTAGTATATAATTATATATTTGTAGTATTATACATACAATATATATAGTATTATGTATGTGTATACTATGTGTAACTATAGTTAAAATAATATAGTTAACACATAATTATATGTAGTATAAAAATTATAGGCTGTGATCAAGTGTCAATATAACCAAATCCAGAAACATTAAATATGAAAGTGTATATAATTTGATTATATACACTGCTCTAGAAGCATTATCCTCAATTTTCTCCATTCATGCATTTTCTTCATCCATATCATCATCTTTATCAACATTGCCTTCAGGATCAGGTCCATCTCAAAATTGCAGCATAGTTAATTAGCACCATAAAACCAACACAATAATATGAGCTGTCTTTATTGGACTACAACAAAGTCATGTTTTTGAGACATGCCCAGCACCTTTTCTACAAACTAAATATAGTGATACTTGTGGTTGTATCAACATTATTGTGGTATAATAAGTGGCTGGTTAATGGCGGTATAAGTCAAGGTCAAAGAAAATAGCCTTGATTTCCCAGTAAAATACAATTTTTATATTTTTGTCTCTTAAAGTCTTTACCTATAAGCTTAACTAAGACAAAATGTGACAATATCAACAATGTCTGCAAAGAGTAGTTCAACAGTTCCCACACCCTGAACATTTATCTAATAGAACCCTTTCTGATTAATGAATTCTGGTTCAAATGTACTAGGTGTAAGAATAGGGATATGAGTACCATTTACAGAACTGACAACATATGGCAACCCTATGTTATTAAAATATTCATAATTGCCTGGCATACTGAAAGAATTCATTAATTTGAATTGAGGAGCAATATGGACTAGTGCATTAACAACAAAATGAATTGCACAACTTGTTATGGATTTATGTACTTGGAGTATGTTTCCAGCCACCTGCTAAACACACCCATGACTTGCTAATAAATGCAGAGTGACACAAATCCACTGTTGATGAGTTAGGCAATTATTTTTTCTGAAAAAATAGGCAAATGCTACTCTAGAATATTATTTTTTCAGTCAATGATGCTCAACTTTGTGTAACTACCCTAATGTAGGATGCAAGTATAGTCAGGAAATTAGGATAGGATAGGTCATTTTGGTGCAACCGGGCCCAGGGCTGTGGGAACAAGTATGGCTTTAGCTATAAATTTACACTGAAAAGGCACTCCTTATACACCTACTCATAATAATTATTTTAAGTTGCAGATCTAGTCCAGTCAAAGTAAGTACTTAGCTTCAAGCTTGACAACTAGATCTGCTTATTAGCATTGTTAGATTATTAGTTACTTACAGTATATATATGTAAAATTAAACATTATTAAACTAATGGACTGATTAGATTTATTTTTTTATAATTACCTACCTGCTATTAATGATATTACTTCTGTGAAATTATATTAAAAAACTTTATGTAATTTTATCTCCTGAATGAATTGTGCAGAGCACTATATTTTATTTCTTACAAATACTTAATTCATTAGTAACATGTATATAACATTCCTTATTCTACTATTATTATACTCTAATAAAAATGAAATTATTTGTCAATTTGTTTGTTGTTTTCTTATTTATCAATGTGTGATTATTTGTATCAATACAATTAATATAAAGTACAGGGTTGGCCAGAAGTAACCAACCACTTTAAAAAATATTAAAACACAATATTTAAATTGATTTAAAAAATTCATATCTAACATAAAAACTCTTAAATCAATTAATTTACAAATTCTCATAAAATCATATAAATTCAGTAAGCCATAAAAAAATAACTTAAATCATAAACCAGTGGGCCATTACTACTTGTCTGCTTCATTATTTTACTATGCAGCAGCTATGTAGCAACTATATAAATTGTTTGTTGGTTAGCCATCATGTTAGGCAAAAAACTTCAAATTGAAATAATCTGCTTATAACTTCAAATTCATAAACAGAATGGCCACAAATTTTGTTGATATATACAAATATATACACATTTTATTGCCATATATAAATATACTCAAATATACACAATTTTTTTATTTATATACAAATAATTTTTTTATGAACAAATAATTTATTCTGCACAAATTTGCATTTTGTCTAGCACTCCAGAAGAAAAGACAGTTATACATTATGTATTAATTTGTCTTCTCAGTTCCATTAAGTCTAATTGGAGTGGACCAAATGGTAAATTTATTTCCAAAAATGTTCCAAGATTCTGAAATTGCAAAAACTATTAGTCTTGATCATACCAAATCTTCCTATTATTTATGCTTTGGTATTGCTCCTTTTTTAAAGATTGAATTAATGAAAGAGTTAGAGGAGTCCCAAGAGTATACTGCAATGTTTGATGAATCATTAAACAAAGTGTCTCAGCAATGCCAAATGGATATAACTGTTTTATTTTGGTCATAAAATAAACATCAAGTAGTGACAAAATATTTAGATTCCAAAGTTTTGGGTAATGGACAGGCAGTAGACCTTTTGAATGCATTTTGTAACATTATTTCTTTTAAAGTTCTGTCCTGTTCAATAGTATGAAAATTTCACTGTGGCAAAATGCTTTGAGGTATTACCAAATCTGACCAAATACTTTGAATTTGTTTCCCCAAAACCAAAATGTATCATTTGAAAGAATTGTGACTGCTCTAAAAGATCCTCTACTAAAAACCAAGGTTGATTGGCTACAACTTGTTATCATCATGCTATAAAAGCAAAGCAAAAAATGGACAAAAAAGAAAAGAAAAAATTGCAGAACAGAAAATTCAAGAACTTCTTTAAGGTTAGGAAGAAGAAAGTCATGCATAATCTGCACTAATGGCTATGGCAAAGAGAAGAAGATTAATTGAAAAGGACTTTTAAACACATTCTAACATACCTATATATTTATACTTTATCCTTTAGTTTGTTTATTTAAAAAAAAAACATTTTTTATAAATACATTCTGAAAAGGACAATAATTATAATTTTTGTTTAGCCTTGAATTTATTTTTTAATAAATATTAATATATACTCGAAATATACACATTTTACAAAAATTATTTTTATAAATTTTTGCAATCACCCTAAATAAATCAAATTGATGTTCTTCACCTAACATGGTGGCTAAGAGTTTTAAATGCATATATTTTAGATTACAGATCTAGTTAAAGTATAGATATATAATGTGTAATTGCTTGACCTCATACTGAACATTTTAGTTTTATTTATATGCTTAAAGTCTCACTAAAAATAAAATAATTTTTTAAATATAAATTTTCATACATTGCTCCAAAATGTATTACCTTGCTATAGTTATGATATTATTAAACAGGTTTTTTAATTTTTAATATTACTTAGTAGAGTAAATGGAATATCTGAGAGCCAATTATTTGTTCTATGACAATTGGACACCTAAAATTTTAGGCAATTCGTATCAATTTATATATAAAATTGAGTTCTGCTTGCACAAGATCTTGCCAATAATTGCCATAGAAAAAATTCTACTGGGAGCTAGGTCCCTGCTTGTTTTTTGTATATGTCAATTGCATATTCAAGATTATTAGTATTTCCTATTTGTTTAGGGCAAGTAAACATGATTTAATATTTTGTTCTGTTTTTGGAAAAATCTGAGTCCTGCATGCACTCTTGAAATAGTAATTTAATTAATTTTAGTATTGTAATTTTTTTAATATTAAAATTTAATGATATATAGATATATTTATGACAATCAAATATGTTATATCAATATAACAAATGAATGACATTTAATACATAACATAAATATAGAAAACCAAATATCTTAAAAATACAAAATCACTTTTACATAAACAAAATTCAACTATTTGGTTATAAACATAATTGAAACATATTTAAACAAATACTTATAATAAGTAAAATGCAAATAGTTGGTACCTAATTGGATAGCTACTAGGAGTACTAGGTTTACTGTGGGTACGCTTTACCCACCAGCATACAAAGCCAATGAGTTTAGCAACTCTCAAGACTTGAGTTAGGCGTAATTGGAAGCCCTCAGAGGTCCCAAGACGAAGCACAGAGGTTGAGTGATATGCCACCCATGCTCTCACCCACATTCAACCACCCCAACACCTTGGGTATATACGTTAAAACCTCTGAAAGCAGAAAGCACCACTAATTTTTTTCTGCATACATACGCTTTTATTCAAAATCCCTTCACAGTGTACATACCTTATGGATGGCCCCAAAGGTCCAGTACTAGTGAAGAAGAACCCCATCTTAACCTTTTTCATTCCAATCTAATTTTATAGACTGCAGTATGATACTATTCTTACAGACTTGAACTGTATATATTTAATGGAAAATGTATTAGATAGATTACGTCTACACAATTTCCGTATGTGTCTCATCCAGATATTATATACTGGAAAATCCATAATTCACTACTGAATAAATTGCTCTTAAAACCAAAATACACTTCAATGTCACTAATCATGAATTACTGGCAGAATTAGTAATTAATAATTATAATCAAATTACTGGCAGACTTAGTAACAACTATTAAATCACAATTTTAAAAAATTGTAATAAATATTTTAAAATGCAAAAAAAATTAAAAAAATTTTTTTTAGATTTTAGTACTTATCCGCTCAGGCTACTTTGATATTTAATGAAAAAAAATCACCTTTTCTTGCATGAATCTGCAGTAAATCATAAAAATGTTTTTTTTACTTAATTATTATAATATATCATAAATTAGTAAAAGTCAAGCAATCACACCAATAAAATCATGATATTTTCGTTTTATTTAAAGTTTAAAAATTGATGGTAGCCTCGGTGTCTACTTTGGTATGATTAGGTTTACTCACTACTCCATCATTACTATTTACAATTGTGAAATACTTTTAAAATTATATTTTAGGGCACTACTAATTTAAGGTGTATAAAAAGTGAAACAAAGGGCCATTGCTTTTTTTCGGCAAAAGCAATGGCTTGAAATAGGCGTCGTTTTATAAATCCACCCTAAAAGATCTCTATTAGACACAAATGGAAGCCCTATTAAAAATTATGACATAATTTTATGATCCAGGGCTGATAACTTGGGTTGGTATATCATCTTGAAAGTGGTTTGATTGAGAAACTTTTTATTGAGCTGTTCCAAAATGTAGTTTTGCCTGCAATCAACAGGCTTATTTTATGTCAAAATGTCCGTTTTCAGAAGTTTACTGATTGTCCGAAAGTATCTTGATACCACATTTTCTGGAAATGAGACTGGTTGTCACAGAACCATCCAGTTCGGCTGTGACTCCACTCCACTCAATTTCATTTTTTTTAAGAACATAGTTTATAAGGAAGCTCTGTGAAGTATACAAGAGTTGAAAGATACAATTGTACATTGTCCATAAGAAATCGTTTCTGATCTTTACGAAACAGAATGCCGTATTTTTATTGTATGTTGTACATCTCTGATTGCAAATATATTATTAGGTGTATATTGGTGTATATTAGGTTGATATGTACCAATGTTGATATTTGAGTTGCTATTAATGGAGCTACAGAACATGTATGTTTATTAGAATATATCTAATATTATGTATATAAAAGTTTATATGTCATTTGACTCCCCCTATATCCTGGGCTGTCAAACATTAAGTAATATTTATTTTACAAAAGAATTTCTATTATACTCTTTTAGGTCAATATGGACCTCAGAAACAGAATTGATGTCCATAACCAGATGTACAGTCTACACTTTGATGGACATGATTTGTTGATAGCAATAAAGGATGTGTCACCATTTGGTGAGTCTAACAAGTGTTTTTTTTTATTATAACCATTGGAAGTAAGTCTAAATATCTATGTAAGGTGTTGGATTAAAAAATGTTATACGGAATTAAATCATTATCAGTCTAAGTGGGTAAAACATCATGGCGTGAACAGGGTTCATCCGAAGTCTGGAAAAACATGAAATTTTCATGTAAAGTCTGGAAAAGGGGAGGGGGGCTTTTTACTAATAAATTAATCAACATTCGTTATTTTTTATTTATGTTTATATTATTGATAAATTATACTTTAATTTAGGTCTGGAAATAGTTTTAAAAAGAACTGGAATTTAGTTTTTTTAAATGCGCATATTAACCCAGCGTGAGGTCCGATTAGCAGAAGGTTCCTGCAGGAGATATTCACTGGTCATTTGGCTTACTTACTTATGATCCATGACCTCGGCATCGCATCAACATAAAGTATGTGGATGATAGAACTGCGGTTGTAGTATTTCACTATCCTATTATTAACAATCGCCAATTCCATTTTCTCTTGGACAGTTGTCAACAATATGAAACTCAACAGGAAAAAAATCTTTCAAAAAGGTTAAAAGTCTGTCAAGCTTCTAGTGTTGACAGACATATTATTCCCCAATAAAAGGAAATGGACTGTCCACATTGATGCTATCTGTTAGAAATCCAAATACCCGAATGGTTCTTTCTGGTTATGCTCAAACGTGCCAGCAGGGTTAACAGTAACCCTATAAAATGGATCTGCACAACTATTGCTTGCAGCCTGCTTCAATATGCCGTCCAGTTTGGCACACCAGTTTTACACAAAGGGGATTTCCTTTGGGGGATTTTAAAAATTAGTAATTTTATTTAATTTATATAAATTTTTCTTTAAAAATATTACGAAAAAAGCAGATCAAGCTCGTCATCTCTGGGCAGCAGTTTGCCTTTTTCTTTCCTTTGCCGAAGTAACCGTTTCTCAAAAGTCTTTTCCTTATGGAAGAATAGACCATCGTTTAATTTAGTATTTGTTTTTATCATCTGTAGTTTTTATATTTATATTATGAATATCATTAAGAAATCTTTTTTACATATTTCTATGTTTTGTAAATATTGTAAATTATTTCGTAATCTAATCTAGCTACGTATTTCAAAGCTATGAAATATTATATACAATAAATAGATTGTATATAGTATTCTATTTTAAAATATTTCAGATGACTACTGGGCCAGATTTACATCTCCAAACCAACTTGAAATCTTCCGGAGTCAAATTATATTTGATGTAAGTAGTTTGTATCAATTTTACTAAGTGCGATTGGATTCAAAATTATAATTATATTATGCTTGTAAAATTAATTCAATTTCTGTTGTACTTACTTTATTTAATTTCATCGTACCATTTAGAACAGTAACAGAAGCTTACTAAGAGTGCCGTTGCCAGCGCATTGTTTAAACTGGTCGACTTCTTTTCTGTCGATTTGGAGAGGAGATATCATATTACATGAATGCGAGATTTCTTCCAACGTCTATAGACCTTTTAGTAAATGGCGTATTTTATTTTAAGTGGAGTTATTTTATTGATCACAGTTTACATATTTTCTAACCTTAAATCATTGTAAACTGCTCGTTGTTGTGCTAAAACACTTTAGTTTTTGTAATGTTATTTTTAACGAGGTTTATTTATTTATTTTTGAGCTCTTATATTTAGTTGTTTATGTTTTGTAAATTTTAGATGTATCGTTAAAAGATAAAGGAGAACCTCTACGTACTGGAGATGGTGAGTTTTAATGTTTTATATTCTTACATATTTATTTATATCTTTGTTTCTGCTTACGTTGATTTATTTTTAGCAAATAGATATATGAGAATTTTTGTTTTTTCCAAATATTACAAAGTTAATACGTAATCCGATTTTCGCTTTATAAAATAATTACTTTCAAATTAAGTTACTACTCATTTGTATTGAGTAATATATTTAAATTTGAATATATTCTTTATACATTCGTATAATTAGGTCGCAATATTGTGGCTAAGTTACATTTATTTTAGTTGAATACATTACTTGTACAATTACTTTCTAATTGTAAACTTTGCTTAAATTTCTTTATATGGAATTAAGTTTAATGTTGATTCTTTCTCATTATATAGAAACTGTTTAGAATTTATTTATTTTTATTAAATTATCCATATTTAACATACTATTTTCTTTCATAGAAGAACTTCGTGTAATTGAGGAAATTATTGAAGACGACTTCTAAATGAATGGTAAACTAATTGTCTAAATTAAAAATTTGTATTATTAATCATTGTTTCCGTTACAAAACCTATTTAGAAAACAGACTTTGTAAAATTTCTTGTAGGTCGATGAAATTCCCTCTTAAATACCAAACATCCGCACTGTAATTTAAATAATTTTTACCAAATATTATCTTTCCATCGAATCAGTTTGTATTGTCATGACTTTTTATTTTTAAAATTGTCATTATTTCGAACCTCATTTTTAAAAATTGAACCACAATAAGTACTTTTTAAAATATTTTTTAAATTGTGTACTTAACTGGAATTATATTAATTGTCTGCCAATTGGAATCTTTTTTTGTTTGTTTGCGATATTGAATTTTCTTTGAAATGAATCTGTCAGTATTTATTTGTATCCGATTCTGTATTTAATTCCAATATTGAAGTTTCTTGAGATAGTATAAGTTATAGATGACAGTAATCCGGACAACGACATTTTGGAATATGTAGCATCGAAATGAGGATTGGAATTGGAATACCAGGGTTATAATTGTATTTTTATTTAATTTTGATAGTTCTGAATTTTTTTACTAGCTTGTTTGCTTAACAAATTGCATGCTACCGATTTTGATTCATTTATTATTCATATGCACCCAGTCAGAGAAATGAACAGAATCAGGAGTTTTACTTAGTACAATTATGTATAATCTGACGGATCATAGGGACAATTTGTTAAAGTCAACAATTAGTTATTACTGCAATTATGTTAAATTTTAATAATGTTATATTCAGTTGTTCTGTGGTTGCTTAGGGAGACAGATTATGGAGAATGTATAAGGAATTCAAAAGTACGAATATTCCTTGTGGTTAGGGTTACTGTATGCAATCCCCGATGGAATGCAATGACAGACACTTCGATAATAACTGCTTTTCGAATATACATTTATCCATAAATGCCAACATTTTTTTATTTTTTCCTACATTTTTGTGCGCAATTGCGGCTTCAAAAATTGATTTTTGATTGTTGATTGTTGATAGGGAGGTTGCTTACTTATATTTGGTCTTACCTATAATACACCTGCGTAAAATATCGAAGGCGATCCACGGGAATGTAACTAAAGGTAAGACTCCATCTTGACAGTTCACGTCATAAAATAGTCATTTGATTCTAATAGTATATTTTACATTTTAAGTATCTTATCGTAGTATTACATTTTTAAAATTAATTACTAGGTTAATTATATACTAAAAGTTTTACTTCGACACTAAAATTTGTTCCCATTTAAAAACAACCTGTTTCTTTTACAATAATGTTATAATCTTTGCCATTTAGCAATATTTAGTCGACATGAACTTTCAGAAATAACTTCTCACTACTGTAGGTATACTTTATAAACTCATGATTTAAAACCATTTTCTGTGCTTCATTGTTGTCAGGGCAATTCTATATTTTTCCAATTTGTTTTTCATAAAGATATTTGTTATTAAATGTAAATAAATATTTTGAATTTCAAATCGGTGTTTTTTACATAGAGTTTATTTCTTTTATAGATTTTTCATTGTTGTGCAAATTAAAATTGATTTCAAAAGTACTTATTGTGGTTTCGCTTTTCATAAATAAAGTACCATTAATAAATTTCTTAAATGTCTGGAGAGTCTAAACTTGTCTTATAAAAATATTACAATAGAGTTGAATTGTGTTAATTAATTTTTAAACTAAAACAGAAATAACGAGATTAAATAGCGCATCCTTTAAAAGTATAAATCGGTTATAATACAAAAAATATATAAAAATTTTGCAATATATGTTTTAATTATTTAAAATTATTGTCAATATTTTATATTTCTAAAATTATTCAAAATCTTAATGAATCCCGTCAAAAAATGATAACTTTTAGTTTTATACCTTCTAAAATATAAAAGAATGTTTAATTTGGGTGATAAAATTGAGCTTATTGTCATTTTTAAAAATATTCCAATTAATGCTTAATCTGTATGTCAATTAAATTTAACTCATGATATGGTAATATTTCTAAATGCGATAATACATCAATATTATAATTTAAGAATTAAAATGTAGCGTCTGGATTACGTTGTAAATGGAAGGTCTTATAGAAATATTAGAAAGGTCCTAGAAATATGTCCGGTTTATAGTTACTATACTTAACATAGAAAAGATTTACAAGGAAATTTTTGGTTCTTTATTTAGTGTCTATTTTGTGACATGGAAAAATAGTTATTAAGAAGAAAAAAATCAGTATGTTAGTTTCTTGAGTACGGTTGATTTTAGAAGTATGTTTTTCGATAAACAAACTCCCTATGATAAGATGGGTTCTATCTGAACCATTAAGTTTTGTGCCTATATGAAAGGTTTTCCAGAGTGAATGGAGCAATACGTTTGTCTTTGTAATGTAAAGACATGTCTGAATGAAAGTAGGATATATGATTCCAAATTCCTCACACATTGCGCACGATTGTTTTTAGTCACATCATTTTGTTTTTGGTAATTATGTTACAGAAAGACTGACTGTTATAATATATATTTGTGAAATATGACATTTATATGTTTTGAATGGATTGTCTAGGTATTGCTTTGAAGGAATCTTTTTATCTTCCTGTAATTCAGTATAAAGAAGTCTGAGAATGAAGAATTGGTCTTTATAGTGATCTGGCTTTCTAATATTAAAATGTGATTTGCAATGTGGAGGGAGAGATGTTTCATTATTTTTATAAGACTAATTTTACACAAAGACTTTTAATTTTATTTCATTTTTGTATTTCACCTGTAATTGTAGAAACAATTCCTAAATCATTATAGGTTTTAAGTTTGTACAACAATTAGGCACACAATTTTACATATAATTTATTTGCAAAGTATTTTTACGCTAAAAACAAAAAATTGTATCAAAATTATAAATGGACATGCGTTGAATTATCATCACATATACAAAAAGTTTTAGTTTATAAAAAGCAAGAAGGGATTCGAAAACTTTCCTTAATGAATCACATTATTATCGTAATTTAGTATTTCTTGTAATTATAGATGTTGTTGTACTATTTAAATGAATATTTTAATTTCCTAATATTACAATTGTAGATCATTTTCTATTCCGATCAATGACCTCGTGACGATTCAATCATCTTTCCATAACATCTGTCTCCAAGTTGCATCATATTAATTCTATACAATAACTATATAACTTTAATTTTTTTTAAACCACAGTGTAATATTAGATTATATATACTCTAAAATATTTAAAATTCTGTCTCTCCAATTCTAAAGAAATATATAAATTAAATCTAAAACTTCATACCAGTATTGACAATTAAGTAAATTACAATGAATTACATTCAAATTATTTACCATTCATTTATAAATTCAAAAAACTAGGAGAGACGTTTATAAATATTTTAGAGGATATATAAATTAAACAAATTTCATATTTTACAGCGCATAGGTGATTAAAATTAATTCTAAATTAGAATTTATCCTTAATAATAAATTAATAGTATTTATCAAAAAGGTAATCGCACGTAATTCCTAGTTTGGAAATTAAGCTAATGCTCGATGTTTTGTTGACTTTGAAGGATAGGTTTTTGATTATAACCTATACCTAAACTTGAAGTGTGGGATGCACTGAACAGTTGTTTATACCTAAATTAATTATAAATTTGATAAATTAATAGTATTTATCAAAAAGGTAATCGCACGTAATTCCTAGTTTGGAAATTAAGCTAATGCTCGATGTTTT
>JAUZNC010045169.1:0-16589 GCA_034780395.1 Vannuccia rotundouncinata | reverse complement strand
TCAAAACATAGACAAATAATTATTTGTTATAAAGTTAATATATGCTGCCGCTGGGTTTTAGCGGTATGACCTATAATTAGGAAAAATATAATTCCTGCTTTATCGTAATTTGAAACAATTTAGCACAAAATTTGGGTTCATATGAGTTTTCACTGTAAAACTTTTTCTTATGAAAACTGAATTTTCATTGTCGATATCCATCGGAAATAGTGTCCAAAAAATTTGATAGTTTTCTCTTCACACATTTCAAATCTCTATTAAATACTACATAATTGATTTATAACTGTGCCATAATAACAATACCAATTAAATTACCATTATGTTTTCATTTAAAAATTTAAGAAATATTAGGATATTTTGTTTTCACTAAAAATTATATATCTATAAAATATCACCTTACATTGACAATATATATAGTTATCGAACAAAAGTCATGCTATATCGTTAATATAAATGTTAATTTCTTTCTTCATAATTGACCTTCAGAAAAAGAAACAAGGGCGGGGTGGCCCAGATGGTAGTGTGTCTGACTGCCGATCAGAAGGTAGCGAGTTAGAGCCCCTGCTCGGACCGAATTAATTACCTCGTCCCTGGCTGGCAGCTGTGCCAGTCGAAAGCTTAGCGACCCTAAAGGGTTCGTTTGATTGATAGCGCATTTGAAATCTTTGGATTAAATGCGCTCTATAAATGTATAAAATTAAAAATTAAATTAAAAATTAAAGCTAATTGTAGAAGCAGAATTCTCATTAATTGAAAAGGGATCCCGGTCGACAGTTTTAGACATGAACTGTTCTGGTATGTCTGTGTATTTCAATGGAAAACATCCAATTTCTAAACATTGATTTAAGCGAAGAAAACATATTGGAGAGTAAAATATTGTTTTAAAATATTATACAAACTGTAGACATTGTACGTAATACTGTATTAATGCATTAAAATATATAATTCTGTTTAATTATTGGTCAATTTTGTCTAAATAGTATTATTGTCTAACCATTATTGTAATATAAAATTAATACTGATTAATCTATACTTTAAAAAATGTATTCTGAAGGTTTTGTCTATATAAATATATAGTGATTATTAATATTATATAACCATTATTATTAATTGTTTTCTTTTATTATTTCAGCAATAAATAACCCATAATATGCGTTTAAATTTGTATTTTTTTAAATTTACAAATTCAATTACAAAATCCGAAAAATATGATTGTTGAGTTTTCAGCTATCGATTATTTTTTTAATAATTAATTTGCCGAATATTATTATTACGCTGCTCACCTTGATTTCACAATACATGAACATCGCCGAACATTCAATTTCTATTTGGGTTAAGAGAAATTTATTTTATTATTTACTATCCTGAGATAGTACATGGGATAGTTAATGGTTTTATGTATTTTTCAATTTCTGTTTAGTTTCGAAGTAAAAAAACTTTTTAGATGCTCTAAAATACAACTATCTATGCTATTTTAGTTTGTCTATTTACTAGCAGTCCTAAAACATTGTATCACGTAACTAATAAAATATATTTGTTTTTTCTCTATTATATATATTTATTTTGTAAAATAAAATATATTAATCTTTATATAAATAATAATTTTGTAAAAAGATTAATCTTGTCAAAAGGTTTCATTTTGAAAAAATAATCTGTCATCTTGTTTCCATCGTATACAAAATTATCTCATAATATGTCATATTATCTCTATTATTGTCATTTGTTCTGTCAGAATAAAAATTATTTATTTTAATACAACATTTAAATATTCTACAAATAATTGATATGAATGGTAAATAACTTCCGTTTAAAATTATTAAAAAATGTTTAAATGTTTAAATGTTCAACACATTTTAATGCGATAATAAAATTGAGATTGTTTATTCCTGGTAAATATAAACTATAACATAAAAAATGACGTCATAGAGAGCTTAAACAGCCTCTTCGATAAACCAAATTTAATTTATAACACTGGATTATATATAATCGTATGTGTCAAATTACGCTCTCGAAATTTGTAAGTTAAAGAATGGTATTTTATTCAGCAAGGCTTGGCGCATAAAATGTATATCAATGGACATGCATATATATTATTTTTACTGTACTCTGACACTATATATAAGGTGCTTTTATACTTCCAACTATCGATGAAGGCGTTAATTATATTCTATATATATATAAATAACATTAGTCGTCTATATCACATTTTATTTATTTCAATTTGTTTAAAAGTTGTGTTACAGAAAATTAGAATTTTAATGAAAGAAATGGACTAAAGTATTTAAAAATCTTATTCATTGTTTGATTTTTCATTTCAGGTGAAACGTGAACGTCTGGACTTCCCTTCACACCTAATTTTACACCCCGCGAAATTAATTTGCCCGAAAAGTCCCATCGTTGCTCAGGCATCCGCAGTAGGCGATTTTGATGCATGTGTAATATCTCAAATAAATCCACTTCTTCTTTCTGTTGATGACGTCAGTCAGGCAAAAGAATTTTTATTTGTCGTAGAATTTCAACGGTTTCCTTTTTTGAAAATCTTGTTAAAGCCGTAGAGTTTTATTTTTGTTTTATGTGGGCTATTAACATCAAATACCCATCGATGACCCAAGCTTTCTTGGCTTTTATTGAAGCCGCTTTGCTAAAAAATAAACCTCGGATCAGTATTAGAGCAAGCCAGATTTCTGAAATTATTTAGTTATATAAATCGTTTAACTCT
Source organism: Vannuccia rotundouncinata (assembly GCA_034780395.1). NCBI lineage: Eukaryota > Metazoa > Platyhelminthes > Proseriata > Coelogynoporidae > Vannuccia > Vannuccia rotundouncinata. The sequence continues at coordinate 13,870 of JAUZNC010045169.1, read as the reverse complement.
TACATATTAAATTTAGTATTGCACATCTTCTCATCAATCTTCTTGGTCATGCCTGGCCAATAGAGAAAAAAAATATGCATCGTTTTGCCAACATGGTCTCCATGAATTTCTGATAGATCTCTATTTAGAAGTTCTTCGAAAATTACTAGATTTTGTCTTTGTATATGAAATCATTGTCCATTGTTAGATCTTGACTTGCATTGTGTCCATCACTTTTGGAAATCCTTCCCTTATATATCCTCGAAGTTTCTTCTAATTTCTTATGTGCCATTATTCGTCATAACTGTTTTCTTATCTGAGGCAAAGGTGTGTCCCGGATGACATTGATTTCGAATCCAGTATTCGCAATATGCTTATCTTCAGATCTTGCATACTTTATGTCATAATCATCTAATAATAATCTAATCTAATAATCTAATAACATCTAATATAATAAATAACAGACTGAAAAAATGTATGGTGACCTCAGGAACCCAAACCAAAGGTAATGTTGATATCCCGGACTCGCTACTCACTCACAGCCATGAAGAAGCAGACACTTTTCTTATACTGCATGCGGTAACTATTCTCAATGAAGCAAAACTTGTTGTCAGTTCCCCAGACGTCTTACTGTTGCTTGTCAACATGTATCCAAACATACCAGTCTACAACCTTCCTAACCGGAAAGAATAGACTGAAGAGAAATATTTCTGTACATGAAATAAACAACGATTTAGGACCAAAGGGCGCTTCTGCATTGTTAGGTTTTCATGCTCTGATAGGTTCCGATATGTCTGGTAGATTTGCTGGCAGAACCAAAGACTCGTGCTTCAAGGCATTTATGTCTTGTGATGTTCCAATACTAGATGCTCTATCAATGCTTGGGAGTGATATTGATCTTCCCATCGATGTATGTTCTCAGTTAGAATGCTTTGTTTGTATTTTGTATCGATCCAAAATATACACAAAAGTAAATAAGCTCCTTTGGTTTCTCTTCTCAAATCGTTCAGTCGAAGGAGAAAACCTCCCACCAACTTCTGGTTCACTGGATTTATACATTCTTCGAGCACACCTACATAATGATCAGGGAAAAAGACATCCAACATGCTCTGCTCAAAGAAGTTTTACAAAGAAACCCGCGATCCAAATTGAAAATAGAAGAAAACAGTCAAGGTTACAAGAGTATAAAGCAAGAATAACCGAGGAAGACCCAGGATGCAAGAAATGTGAAAACACTGGATGCAGGAATGCCCAGCGACTCGCTCCTTACGTCTCAAATTCTTCGACGACCCGCACACACCGCTCTCTTTTTTGGTCTCGAAACCTGATCTGGTTTTTGCGTACGCTCAGGCTACATGGAGTCTGTGACGCAATTTTCTGACCTCAACAACACCTACATATCCATGATTTGGAGAAAAGCTTGCGAAACTCACCCGGGCCTCCCGGAACCAACTGCATTTGGTTGGACATTCGATGCAGGTTCAAGCCACTTTTCTCCAGTTCACTGTCTGAACGAACCCATCAGCTCCTGAAGCAGTACTGAATCTCATAAAGTGTGGTTGCAAACGTGGATGCGAAGAAAGATGTAGTTGTCGCAAAACAATATTCCATGTACGGAACTTTGTGGATGCTTAGCTTTTAGCTGCAATAACAAAACTGTCGTCCAACTAGAAATAAATGAAGACAATGAAGATTGACAATGTTTCTTATTTTGATTATGTTTATTATGACATTCACAAATTTATAATAAATTAAGCATACATAAAACATGTTTTTACTTAGTTAAATTATAAATATACTTATCTTAATATTTGCAAATTCGTGTTTTGTTTTTTTGTTAAATTTGATTTCATTACACACTTTATTTGTAAATCTATAACATTATAACTCTCGAAATATTCAATTATTTAGTGATTGGTGTCCATTTTGACGCCATCTTGGATTCCATAGTTTTTAAAGGTTTAGATAAATATTACCATCATTTTTTAAAGCTTAAATTATACATTATTGAATTCATTAGATTCCTTGTCTCAGAAAACATATATGTAGACACTTTATTTGTAATTTCATAACATGGATTTGCGAAAATATTGCATTAATAGGGATTGGCAGCTATTTTGGACTTGATAATTTTAAAATGTTCAGAAAAATGCCACCCTATTTTTTAAAGCTTATGATACCTTCTTCCAAAATCAAGTGAGTTTTTGCTTTTATCAAAAAAAACACGAAATTACAAATACGCCTTCACTATTACTCCTGGTAGACATTCCAAATCGACAGGATACATCTTAATCCCATAAGGTAGCCTTTTATAAGAGTATAGTTCGAACGGTGTCGTTATCGTCGTAAGTTGTTCGCTTTTTTCATCAAATTTGCTTCCTCGAGGTCTATTTTGACAAAAACTCATTTCCTCATACTTTATGAAGTAAATCATGTATATTTAAATTCGTTTTCGGTACATGTAGAACGTGTTTATTAACAGATATTCTAACCACCCTAATTAATAGGAGTTGCAACTTTTCTGATTATTCCTTTCTCTACTATCCTGACTTTCTTTCACATTTTTTTGTTCTAGACTAGCTGTATGGAATCGTTCTAGCTTTGAAAATGGAAATGGTTCTGTTGTATTGGTATATTAACCTTGAATCCTTTTCTCGGAACATTTGACTGACATTTTGTACTCTCCACAGTATTTGCAAGTTCATCAAATTGAATCTATCCAAGCTTTTGACATCTTCCGCAACTAAACAAGGACTTACCCTTTCCCTTGAATACTGAAAATTATGCATCCCATTATTTTCTATTTTGACCTTGAATTTTGTTCAAAATTATGTAATGGTCGCAACCCGATGGTAGTAAAGTACGCGTTCATACGAAAAACTGCTTTATCGATAACATTTAGGTCTGCTTCGTTGTCGCCTTCTGGAATTGTGTCGAAAATGTCTTCAACATCGTGCTTGCAAGGTGTAATAGTAACGCTTTCTTTTGTTCGGGTTCAATAATAGGTCGGCCAATAACTAAATAATTGAAATCAATACTTTTCTCATGAAACCGATCAATTATTAGGATATAAAATTTTATCAAATTTAGAGATTTTCTATAAGATCCTTATTTCAAAAATAACTTTTAGACAAAATATTACTAGAATTTTAGAAGCAGTATATAGCTAAATTCAGAATTATTAGAGTAATTACATTAAAATAATAAAATTCGTTACAATGAAGGGTGCGTTTGAAATTACGTGATCAAACTGCAAAGCTATTGAGCTATTGTGTATTACGTTAAACTATTACTATTTAGATTATTATAAGAATGCTTTATTATAGGTACTTGTAATATACTATAAATTGCATAGATAGTTCGTTACCGACTCCTATTGACCACAAACTGTTCAAATTGAGTAGACCAATAACCCAAAGAGTAATTGATTGGTGTTACTTTCGTTACCAATAGTGCGTGATATGAACTTCGAATATATCCAGGAGGATGTACCAGTCAGAATCGTCCATATATCCAACTTTTAATTAAATAGAAAGAGTAAATTCCAATATTCCAATAAGTTCAAATTTAATCCAATCGATTTAATCCTCGTCGACAATGTTGTGTCTTCTAACTGTGAATAGAAGAAAACAGAACTTGTTGAGAAACAGGTCATCAATGATGTTTGTAACTTGTTTACAGAAATAAATACTGGCCAATTTCAAGCAAAGCTCTTGCATCTGTAAATTAATTCACCTTATAAAAAATGTTAAAACACTGTTCCAAAAGTCGTCGAATACAATTTATAAATTAAACATAACATATTCTTACATTGTTCAAAATGTTAATGTTAAAATAGTTAATTCATGCATGCAATATAGTCTTAATATCAGAAGATTAACATTTAATTTTAATTTTTTAAGATAAAATATGCGTGGGCCATATAAAAATTTGTAGCTTATTAAAATAGGCACCTGTAAGCTGTGCCCCACCCCTAGTGAAATTACATTACGTGTCTGTTATCTACAAAACACAACCCATTTGATTAAGAATAGCAAAATATAACAAATTTGATCTCTAATTTTTTCGATTAACGTTTCAATAAGTGAATATTTAAATGGATTTTCTAACTTTACTGAATCCTTTACTCCAATTGAAGCAATTTATTGATAAACCAGTGATTTCTTTTCATATGGCTGTAATTAAAAATAAAACAATAAATCAATAAATTATTATTTAAAAAAAAGAAATCTGCAAATGATGGAAAAAACATCCTCAAAGAGCAAAAAAATAACATTTCGGAAGGATAATGGAAAAATAAAATTAGTGCAAAGGTATTTCAATATCACGTGAATAGACTGTTATATATATTGAAAGCATTTCAACTTATGAAAAAAGTATTCTTGAAGTGATTGGGTTTTGAGAGTGATTAAATAGTGCAGTTTTTAAAAGAAAATAAAGTAAGTTTATAGACCGTTTACTATTTAAAATGTTAAGTAAAATTAGTTAGATGTGTAAAGTAATTTCAAATTAGTAGAAATAAATTTGGTCATAAGAATTAATAATGAAAGAAAATTCGTTTAAATTAATCAAAGTAAATTCAATTTAGTCAAATTTATATTTTGGTTTTGTGCAAATAAAAACATCGTGTGATTGAACCAACGCAACAGAACAGTTCTTATGTTTCATCTCATTTGCGTTATCTCTGGCAACACTGTTCGACTTCATGCTTCTAATTACGAATACGATTTTCGTGGAGATTTACATGATCGGTTCTTGAGGTGGTTCCCGTAATCGCTATTGGATCTCAGGTTCACACAGACATATTTTAACAGCACTATAATTGAGACAAGATCCTGCCATTCCAAAGGTTTTGTAAAAAGGTGAATATTTTAGTACATAATGAAAATCGATGTGATTTCCAAAAAAATGTGGATAATCATTATGAGCACCAGTATGATTGCAACATTATATCCATATAGCACTTCCGTATGTTGGTCGTTAACCTCCCAGATGGAGTATTTTACATCCCAAAAAATTCGTTCGTTTCCGATCCTATGAAATAAATACATCCGTGAGATTAGTTGAGCTTATAGGGATTAATCAGAGTGGCTAAATGTCCGATGGGCTCAAGCAACATGATATAGTTGTTAATCAATTTGATATAAACTTATGAACATCACATTCAAACGGTTCAGCTCTATAACGGGGTAATGAACTGTTCGCATAGTTAAAGGACCACGAAAAAGAAAATCACAATCTGTTTGGCCATTAGTCCGAAATTAGGACTTATTCACAATGTTGTTTTGAAAGACGGAATGACGAAAGAAATTTTCGCTTCACTTCCATTGACGGTTAAACATTAACAGAACAATTTGATTAACTTTGACTAAATAGAAATTACAGAAACAGTGGATGGCATTACTCGACGATATGAAAAGCTCGACTAATGCGGACTTACTTCACAACAATTGTCAATTATAAATCGGTTTGTCGATGATTAATTTGATATATCTTTTATCAATTGCATACATGTAATATTCCTTACTCTGCGCTCACTAATTTGAACTTGCTTATAACCTAATTTAAATTGAAAAAATTAATTGGTAATTTGTAATTTACACGAAAATATTAAAGTATAATTCATATGATACGAGGAGAATTTAACCGACGAGTGAGCGAAGCGAACGATGGAGTTAACTTCTCCGTGTATCATTTAACGTCAGAAATTTAGAAAGGTACGTATTAATATTTTCTCATCGATATCCGTAAAACCCGTGTTCGAATCTTGGTTAATAACTTAGTTATAACCTGTTATATTTTTGTTATCACTATTAAATTTACCACATTAAAGCTCATATTCTTTTTAATTATTGTTTTTGGTTTGTAAATTGAAATTTTACTGGATAAAAATAATTGTAATTTCAGTTCAAAATAATTAGGTAAATTGTAATTTCATTGCAAAATAATTAAGTAAATTGTAATTTCATTGCAAAATAATTAAGTAAATTGAAATTCCATTGTTACAATTAATTGTAATTTATAGCAATAAAATGGCAAAATTGCAATTATTTATCATTTTATTTTACCCGTGTATCCAGACTGTCTTGCCATGACAATTCCCTCATCTAATGGAATTAAAGCTATTTTATCTAGGATTGTTTACAACGTTTCATTTCAACTTGTTATGTAATTTATGTTTTTATTGCATTTATTACTAGTAAATAAAATTCTTATAGGTTATTCATTATCAGGTTTGTTTCTTCAGATAGTATGTGTTAGTCGGCACTTTGATCTAAAATAGTCAGGTAGGGGTGCTATCTGGGTCCTACAACATATGACAATTAGTTTATATAAACTTAAATTACAAGTCAGTGATTTGTATTCACTATATCTACATCCTGAAAAATCTCTATATCCCAGTAAACCTCCAACAATACCTAGTTCAGTCTACCAAAAAATTGTCTTAGATCGATCAACGATAAAAAAATCTATACAGATTACTTCAGGCTGACATTTTTTTCAAAATGCACAAAATATTTCAAGAGATCTAGGGCACTTGATCATTTGAAGAACATCCACAAAACCTTACCAACAATTAACAGAATACGACAAAGAAATACCAGAACTTATATACATGAATAAGCAAACTTGGGAAGAATATTATTATAATAAACTTATAGAATGAAACTATATACTACAAAATAATAACTAAAATACCAAGAAGCTATAAAATTCAAGAGTATTATATAGGTGAATACCTAGTAAATGTTCGAAAATAAACTCATGAAATAAAAACTGACAAATACAGAATTACTACAAATAATTCCAACAATAATAAAATATTTATATAATCTAACGAATAGATGTGAAATAAAAAGTGCACAATCCTTGTAAAAAAGTTTTCATGTATCTGTTGAAATTTACCTTCCCATTCTCATTTAGCACTGGTTAGTTGATTTAGAAATCTATTTTTTGGACTCTATTAAACTAATTTAATTGTCATGGCAAAACAGTCTTGCAACTTAGGTTCAAATGGTTAAACATTTATATACATTTCAATAGTTTAATAAGTTAAGTTTACGAACAAATGTTCGATTATTCGTCGGTTGTACTGTACTGTACTGATCTTTCTATACACTTAGTAATCACAAATAATAAGATTGAATAATATTTTACCTATTTTTTTTACAAAAATGGAAACATTTAATCATCTATGTTAATTAGTAACTATTTTAAACTATTACGGATGTATTACTAGTATTGAAAAAAGATATATATGACTCGACTTGTTTCAAATGATAATAATCATTATTATATTTTTAGAGTATTTGTAACTAAATAAATTTATAACTAAATATAAGTACGGTTCTACAGTAAATTGCACATTATTCAAGCATATTTAAACATTTTTTCACAGTATACAATATTTGAAAAAAATTTATTATAGATGAGAATTTTTAAACTAAAGAAAACCTTATAATATAAATATGAGGAATATTTCAATTTTTTCATTTAAAGAAACTGGAAAAAATTGGAATACACCGAAAATATGTTGTTTAAATAATCAAATATTTTATTGTGACGCTAACTGGTTTCATTTAATTTAAAATTGAAATATTTGATTCACAATAACGATTTTTTTAAATTTTCGAGCGATTTTTTTTAATTTTCGGGACACATTTTTATTTTCTAATTTTTTATTTATAAACAAAAATTGAAAGATGCACATTTTATTTTTCGATATGTATGAAGTTAGTGAAACGTCTAGCACAACGTTTCTAATGCAAATGAGTTTTCAATGTTAATTTTCTCAGAAAATATCATTTAGAATTCCTTTAAAATTTGTCCACATTTTTATACTTACGTTCTTTGTATGTACACAAAAAACCAGAAATGCACACTCAAATTTAAAATTCATTGTGCTGAGTGTTTCACTAACTTCACAGACTTGTTCATTTGGACCTATTGATGGAACCTTCCAGAAGAATTTAATAATTTTCGTTAGATTCATTCTTTTTGCTGTAAAATAATTCCTCAAACTTCACAATCATATAGAGAATATTAGATAGACAAGGAAAAGATACACTTTAAGCCACCTCCTAAGAAGCCATTCGATCTATTTAGGAAATTCTTCATTTTTGAGCAAAATTAATATTATATCGAAAAATTTGGCACAATTAAAATAATTTAGCGACAATTTCCAAATTTTTCAAAATGCAAAAATTTCTAAAAAAAAATTAAATAATAAAATTATTAAAAATAAAAATTAAAAATTAAACCCAAATATATAAATTTAAAAAAAGATGAATTTTCCTAATACTGTGATTTTTTCAGAACTGACTGATTTTAATAATTTTAATGCTTGATTAAATTAATATAGTTATCGATACCTGACGAACACTTATTGATTTTCACCAATAATATGTTTATTATCAAGATAGAAACGGATTTCAATAATTTTTATGCCCTTTACATAATATGTCAAATTCGATTTAGTGATTTTTTTAAAATAGTTTAGAAAAATGTACTTATTAGATTTATAAATTATGAATTTACCTAATTATGAATATTATAAATTATACAAAAGTGACAAGATTTTAAACTATATGTTATTAAAATTATTAATAAGATTTTTCAATTAAAAAGTAAAACAAATTTCCTTCAGGTTTTTGCAATGCTTATCTGCAGGGCCATCCAGAAGCCCTATAGCATAGACCTATTAGGTACGCATTTTTTGAAAATCAGAGATGTACAGATTTCTATGAATAAATCTATGAGTTACTTCTATAAATTTAAATTGTGAATTTTATATAAGATGCATTATAGTCTTATTGGGAAGTCCCCATCACATAGAAAATACTGTTTCCAAAAGATAATATTTATTCAATAAATTTAAATACTAATATTTGAAAATATTATTTTCATATGGATCTACTTCAGTCCGGCCATTAAGATATCTCTTAACTTTTATTTCAAACATCAAATTGTAGCAATACTTTTATCACGTTCACGCAAATGGGCCAAATGAATAAAAACTAGCAATTGCTTTTCTAGCCATTTTTATAATTGCTTATAAGAAAATGATCCAACCATTTGCTTATAAGCAAATGATTATTAAAATAACCATAATCACTCAAAATTCGGAATTCTACTGTATAATATTCACTTTGATAATTCATTTTTGCAAGCTAAACAACATTCACTATTAAAAAAATAGACAAACTATAATGCATCTTAAACATATCTCACAATTTAAATTCAAAGAAGCATCTCATCGATTTATTCATAGAAATCCGTAGCCTACATCTCAAATTTTCAAAAAATACGTAGGTATTGTCTATGTGACAGTGTGTTAAATATGGATCACCCTAACACGTATTATACATAACAAAAGCTTTACCCAAGTTAGCATTATTAAATGTTAATTTTTTTGTAACTAACAGCTATGCATCCTTCAAAAGCAGATTCTATATATATTATAGTCGTTATGGAATTACGATTTTAATATTCATATAACAATTAATTTAATCCACCAAAGCAATGAAAAGCACCGTTTGGTTAGATATTATTAATTTAGTAGAAAAAATGCAATGGCATAAAAAAAATTAGAATAGGGGCATATAAAGTACACTTGCTTTATTAATTATTGTGGATACATAAACTCTCTACGATTGCTACAATATATTTTAGTTTTGTTATAATGAAAAAAATTATACAAATAATGATACAAATGAAAACATTGTTGATTTCAGATAATCATAATGGTGTTAATCTACCCGCTAGCTATCAAAGAACCAGAGGAGGACGGTGAAGTTTCAAGAGTTCTAATTTCATTTCATATATTAATTTATTACGAAATAAAATAAACAGTATTATTAACGTATGATGATGTAATAAATACTACAAAGTACAATAATAATATAATCATAGAAATATGTGATTGAATCTCAAGTTTGATAATTTGGTTGTAGTATACATCAAATACTGGGACGTACATAAAGTATATTAGTAGCGGCGCGCGAAATTTGAAATCGATGTGTTTTTAAGTAGATACATGGCCGAACCTTGACTACAAGGCAGTATGGCAAGTGTACAATTGGGTATTTAAAAAATATTTCAAACGTTTATTTTATATTTTTTATTAGCAGAATATTATTCAATTATATTTATTGTATATATAGTTTATGGTAAGTTCAAGTGGTCAATGACAATAGTACCTAGGTAGGTCTATTGTATTTAAAAAATATATATATTAGGCTGTCCGGGAAAAAAAGCGTTAAATTCAAAATAACATTTTTTTATTATATTTTTACAATACAATTATTAACAATGTTCCTATAAAACAACTTAGACAAAACTACCTCCGTTGTCAATAATTTTCTGCATATGCTGCGTCATTTCCTGCAATGCCCTCTTCATTCTTCGTGCTGTAAACGTTGGAAGTTGTTCTGACAGGATTTGGTTAACATCTCCCAATGAATCAAAATCATCTCGGGCGGATTCCAACCTTTGAAAAATTAATCGGTCACACAAATTTACGTCTGGTGACTAGGGCTGCTGTCTCATGAGTCTCATGTTTCTATCTTCAATATCTCTTGTTGTAAGCCCGTCCGTATGGGTCTGGCGTTGTTATGCTGAAAATGCGAATCAGAAATTGGACGTATCTCTCAGCATTAATGTTTTCATTCCATGGTAACACTTCAAAATAACTGGTACCTCTTTGGGAAACAGCAATTATGGCCAAGAATTTCTTCTCCATATTTGATCGTCGTCCAGTTTGTCATCTATGTGCATCTCCTATAGGACTCAACCAGCAACCATTAACTACGTGGTTGTAGTTTGCGGCAGTAAAAAAAATTTCATCTACAGTCACAAGGTTTGACTTAGCTAGTCTTGGTGTATAACAATCACATAAATCTTGCCTCCGGGCTACATGGACTGACTTATTATTCTAACTCAATGTGTAAGGAACCCATTTAGTGTGAAACCAAATGAGTTCTAATTTTAATTAAATGAGACATAATTTCATGAACCGTAGTCTTGGGTATGTCCAGTATCGGTCTGGGTATCGGTCGTTTTTTCAAAAAAATCATTAATAGGTATCGCCATAAATGCTAAATAAATACAAAGATTCTAAAAAATCACAAAAAGTATTAATTTAAATATATTTTTTATATATTCATATTTTTGATTGATTAAATTACAATCTTTCATGAATAATTATAACCAGTAAGCAGTAGAAAATGTTATACTAAAAATGTTATAATAATATTCCGCATTATTCGTTGCATATTGATATAGAAAAAAATGTTTGGTATATTCAAGATTCTCTTCCATTCTCTATTACTTCAAAACATTTGCAAGACAAAATTCTAGACTTAATTCAACGTTGTTATATTGATAATAATGGAGACATTCTACTTTCGAAATATCGACATGATTATATACAAATAATTTTCAAGTAATTTACAAATGTGTTGAACTGTATTGAAATGTATTGTTGAAATGTATTTACATTAAACTTCTTTACATTAAAGAATTCCCATCTATCGCAAGATCACACCGGCAATTTTTACAGTGGTAACTAAAAATAGGACTAATATATATGCGCACTTTTACAACAGTGTCTCCTTATGTAACATTAATTAAAATTATCTCAAATATAGGAAACAAGTATTGTAATGTTGAATATTTTTAAAATTACATAATGTATTTCTTGTACAGAAAATTGGATTATCACAAAATGTCAATTTTTAAATGAATAGATTAGCTAAAAGAATATAATAAGTAATAATAACATTTTACGTTATATATAAATATTTTTTTTAGAAATAGATGTGATGAAATTTTTTATAATTATATCGATTTCTAATTTTTTTTGTAAATAGTACGTCAATATGTGTATATTTATTTTTTAACTAATAAATTATTTTGTAACATTTTTCAAATTAAAATTAATACAAAAATTATTTTGATATGTCATATAAAACATCACAGATTTTGTTGGAGCTCAAATGAAGTTCTGAAATAAATTGTAAATGTGTTTGTTATTATTATAATTGTTTTATTGTGACACAAGACAACTGAAACATTATGAATCTAAATAACCTTAATAACCTCCCACAAAAACAAAACTCTCAAACAATTCCGACATTTAAAAAAAAGTAAACAAAAATTAACATAAATGTCAAGATTCAATACTAAGATCTTGACTTAAAATAAAACTGTCAAAAACGAATTTGAATAGCATAACTATTCTAAGAGAATAACGAATAAAAGAAACAAAAAAATAGAACATATTTAACAATACTAATTTTTATCAATAATATTTTGAAAAAGTTGCAAACATCCTAAAACTTTAATAAACAAATTAGGTCATGGTTCTTATTGTAAGCAATTTTTAAATCAAACTGTTTATTTTAATTATAGAATAAGTGACAGATTTACAATCATTTGTTGAAACGTAGGATTTCCATATTTGTATATATTTAACATAACAAAAAGAAAGACAGAAAAAAAAGAAAGAAAGAAAGAAGAAACACAGAAACACAGACATAAATAAAGTAAGAAATAATAAAAATATTAACCTTTGTCCAATGTGCTGATATCCCAAGTATTATTAAAATAATGAATAATTGAAAAATCACTGAAAATATAAAATTATTCACATTAGATATAGTATAATAGTTTCACATAAAACGTTTTTAAATATACACATTTTTATTAATTAACAAAGTGTTTTTAAAATTATTATGATTGTAATATTTATAAATAATGCGTTTTTCCAAATGAAACAAGAGACAATTGCGCTTTACTATTTTTGTGAGCAGAAGCAAATTTTTATTATATGTTTAATTTTCGTTAACATAATTTGATATGAATCAACAAGATATAATATGATACGTTACTTCCGTACAGAGAGTTTAGTAGAGAGTTTAATGGAATGATTGATACGATAATATATGAATTTTAGAGGGATATCAAGATATTTAAACATTTGTTAAATGAATACAATTACATTATTGTTTAAAAATATATAAACAATTTACTTATAGATGTCTAACAGTATGCGATATACTTACGATTCTGATTAATCGATATATACGTGATGTGTTGACGAAACGTGCAGTCTATTATAATATAATATCATATAGTTACGAAATAAAGCGTACAAATACACTAAAAATTTAAATTACCGGCCAAAAAATTATAATTCTTGCGTAAAAGTAACGTGATCCAACTTTCCCGTAGTACTAAATCATGGCACGTAGGAAAAGGTCATGAAAGGTCAAATCGAGTGCATTTACATTATGCTCTATGACAGAAATTTAGGATTGAATTTTAATCAATTCATTTTCAAAGATCCTGTCGTTTCTTTTAATCGTTTTACTAATATTAAAATAATATCAATTTTATATTAATTCGTTCTTAATTAATTAATAATAAATCAGTCATACAATAGTTATAGCGGTAGAATTTTTAAAATGAGAGTGTCATTCAAAAAGCTGATCTAATTTTCTGTGTCAATTTCTGCATGAGCTAATTAAGGAAATCAGAGTAATAATATATTTGATATTTTTATATCTTTATATTTTAAAATTAAAACTCCATCAAATAAATAATTTTTACATACCCAATCAAAAAATTATGAATTGAAACAATTACAAATCCTTGCAATGGTTGTCAAAGTCTATTTAATTATTTATACAATTATTACTTGCAAAACAGAGACATGTTTTTAGGGAAGCTTGAATGTAATCAATTTGATTTTTTTCATTTTAAAACATTTCCATAAAGATTAATCTGAATAGCAAGTAACATAGCAAGTAACACTGCATCTAACATCGCAATAGAGTTTAAGAACTTGTGCTGTGACAAAGACAACAACACACATATAGGAAGAATCAAG